>CM040243.1:265166151-265231442 GCA_022545495.1 Chrysanthemum lavandulifolium | reverse complement strand
ATGGTGATTAGCATACAATGAACTTTCTTCATGAAGTCATGTAGCTCTTCCTCGATCAAAGCAAGATAATCGCTGATGAGGCAAGGTTGTGATTAATTAAAAAGAAAATCAATTTTACAACTTGGTTGGTTAGTAATCCTAAGATAACGCAGTATTTCCATCAGAAACTTACTTTAGTGGAAACACGGGAGTATAGACTTCCCAAGTTGAGAGAATGAATATGAGACTATTACTAGTGGTTGGTGCTCATCACGGCTAAACACGCACCATTTTACGGGTGATTCCACATACCCAACATCTATCAAGGAAGCAATTCAACCGTTAGGTCAAATTGAGTTTCAAGTGTTATAAGTTCTCCAAGATTCATTCTCAAGTTAGGAAGAATTTATATTCCTACAATGGCCTCATCGAGAGTAACAATGATGATACTTTGCTTCGCTAATATTATACTTGAGACAACTATGAGGTGTGAGAAGGCGTCATGTTAAAAATAAGTTTAAAAGTTGTCCATATGGTAAACAAAAATGGTTGGATGAACTAGTTCAACATATGTTGTAGGAAAGCTTTGAGTTTGGACTTTCGGATATGAATAATTATATTTATGTTGCAAAATAATTTACTTAGTATATCGGATGAAATAATCAAGTTGTCAATCCTACTATAAGAAATCATATAAGCATAAAACATTTATGTTGCACATGACAAACTCAATCAAAAATCCATTTAGTGTGTTATATGTTTTAAACATTTTTCAACCTATATGACTTATTTAAGTATCTAAACTAACATTTTCGACACAACTAGATGTTATCCCAAACACTCCTTCAAATAGCACATTGATTAGTAGAATATTACTAAATCGACAAACAAGAGAATGAATAGCAAGGTAAGGAAACCACATATGCTATTCAATCAAACAAGCACAAAAGCTATTTGAGATAAGCAAATAATCAAGAAAATGCAAAGAAGACAATTTATCATTTAGCATAGCATCCAGAAAGTTCTTTTCATCGCTTTGTGTTAAATATAAACATGTATACCAAGCTTGATTAGTTTATTTTATATTTATAAATATGATCAAAACCTTAATTTCAATAGAGGACACATTGTTATTCAAAAGCGAAAACATCCGTCTCCAATTAGATCAAAAGTTTGTGCAAAAGTTATAATCAGAAAATGACTTTCTATTATTAATCAATGATTCTCAAATTATTGTTTTGAATCAGTTTATGAAATAATTTTAAATGAAAGTAGACTGAAATACCTTTAAAACGATAGGTGGCACAACTTCTAACGACTTACGGTTAAAAGTTATGAATTTTTGAAATTCGACAAAACCTTACATACCCTACGGATCCCACGGATCCTTGCTTGAGGATCCGTCCAAAGTAACCCGAGGGATCCAGCGTATTTGACACGTAATTACAAAAATGTGCGTTTGACCCGACTAAAAGGTTTAGTCTTTGTAGACTTTTAGTGAAGTTATATTACCCATTTTTACCTTTATTCAAGCTTGATTAACAAAATATCTAACAACAAAACTTCAAAGAAAAAAAAATCACTAAAACACTTTTCATATTATGCTTATTATAAGATAGAAACATATATCACCATTTTGTCCACAAGCAATTTAGCACAAATTTTAAAAAAAATGTAACTAAGAAAACATACATTTGCTATATCCCCTTTTTATGGTTTTAGAAACCATAGACGCGAAATACTTCATGATCTTCTAAGATACCCCAATCCTTTGCTATATTCCCTTTTTATGGTTTTAGAAACCATAGACGCGAAATACTTCATGATCTTCTAAGATACCCAAATCCTAGTATGAAGACTTCTCAAAGGAAAATGTTAGAATGATCTATCACTATCCAACATATGATGATTTATAAAAACACCACTTTTGTTTTAAGAAATTCCTTCTTTGTAGTTTTCAAACATACCATCGGATCGTATCAAGTTTTCAAAGTACAATATAAAAAAAACTTGGTAGCTAAGTCTCATACCAATTGTGGAAAACTAGAAGGGGGGTTGAATAGTTTTACCAATTTAAAACTTCCTTTAAATATTTAGATCGACTTATGTCAATCTATTTGGTTGTTTATGTTGGACATTGATAGATAGATAAACAAATGTGTAATGGAAGATAAAGAGTAAAAGCACATCACACGACACAAGTTATTTATAGTGGTTCGCACAAGGACACCTTCCTTGCCTACTCCATCCCAGGAGTCACCTACTCGAGTTCGTAAGCTTTACACCAAACTCCTTATGTAGGAGAAGCCTTCACAACGCCGCTAACCTTTTCCCGAACAAAGCTAAATACCGAGTTCTTTCACACCAAGGCGAACCACACACCTAACACAACGTCGCCTACCCTTGCTCTGATGCTGGGCTAACCACCGAGTTCTTTCACACCTTAGGAGAACTAATCCTTCACAACGCCGCTTACCCTTTATTGGGTACTAGGCTAAGCACCTAGTTCCATTATGGAGGAACTACTACCCTTCACGACATTAACACCATTATCAAGGAGATCTACTCCTTGTTACAACATCAAATCAAGGATATCACCATCCTTGTGAATAAATAAACACCTATATGTATAACGATGCACCCTCATCGATTATACACCTAAGCATTCTTCCCAAATGCTACTTGATTTGATTCTTGACATCCTTCACTAATGCCTTTGACACAACAACAGCATCCTTCACTAATGCCTTCTTTGACACCTTAAGCATTCTTCACTAATGCTTTGACACGGATGATGAGCATCTTTCACTAATGCTTTCATCTTGACACTTTCGACATTCTTCACTAATGCCTTCAACCCAACATCTATGAAGAAAGGAAGAACTATCAACAAGAGAACCTTCGTTGTCTTGATGATGACGCACGGCAACTCATGGACTTGAGCTTGTATCGTCTTCAAGATGTGGTGATCTTTCCTTTAAGAGGAACCTACAAGATCACACATAAACAAAGAGAGAAAAGCTACATAGATCTCTTGGATCCGAGGTTGAGGTTAGAATACTGGGGGAAGTATGCGTGTAAAGGGTGAATAGAAGGAAGAAATGGCTCTATTTATAGAGGAAATTAAACTCATGTTTCCCGGATCCCACGGATCCCTTCCACTTGGGATCCGGCTAGCACAAAGCTTAGGTTCCGTGGTCCGCTCTCTTTGCCCATGGGTATTTTTGGTTATGGGTCATGGGTTATGGGTTGATCCATGGTTTCTTTCTAGATACAATGTATCTTAAGGATACAATGAACTTGGTCAGTGGTATATATAAAACCATGGGTTATGGGTCAAAACCATTTGCTAGTTTTTATCTATTTAGTATATACTTGCTTTTACCCATTTTAGTATATACTTGTTTTTACCCATTTTAGTATACTTAATATAAGTATGTATTAACCCAATATGTAAACACTAGTTGTTGTAATATATGTATCTAAATCATAGAATCACTTATGCTTGTTAAGCCAATATGTAAACACTAGTTGTTGTACACACACATATATACACATATATATATATATATATATATATATATATATATATATATATATATATATATATATATATATATATATATATATATATATATATATATGTATATATATATATATATATATATATATATATATATATATATATATATATATATATATATATATATATATATATATATATATATATAGATCATAAAATCACTTATACTTGTTTTAGTGTTTTTATATTGGCGTAAGTGTTTTAGAAAACTATTAGTTCAAACCATTTACGTATTTTATTTGTTTCGTTAATATGATTTTACTTTTGTTATCGACAAAACATTAGAAGATCGTGAAATATAAATAAAGCGTTTTATGACTTATTTGTATTAACAAAATCAATTTGCTAAAATTGAGAGAAATATCAAACTAGGTGTTTTGAGATGTGAGGAACAATGTGTGAGCATTGGAGCGGAAATATGGTGAGTTTTGGTGAAGTGATAAATAAAAAACACCTTGAATGTGATCCTAAGTTAAGTATGAGTGAGTGTGAGACCTACTGAGCTTGAGGAAGACTTAGGTGATCCTAAAGTATCATGTTTGGCTAATATGATAAGGTCTGGAGAGATGGATTGATATGTGGATGTCTGAAAATCTACTTTTGTTTCCCAGATCCCACTGTTCCCTTTCTTTAGGGATCCGGCTAGTATAAAGTTAAGGATCCGGTCAACTGAGACAGAATACTTAACAGTGAACGAGCACTATTTTTGTTCTAGGTGTCTGATTATAAAAGCTCATGATAACTAAAAACATGTAAAAGGAAGATGAATGTTTTTATTTCATAGGAATGATCATGTTACAAAGGTAAAAGATAAATCCTAAAGATTGATTCTAATTGAAGAAAAGACTATGTTTTCTTTATGCTTTGTTTGATGGATCATCGAATGGGTGCTAAGTATTTTAGGAATCGTGGCTAAGAATGACGTGATGTGAGATGTGTTCGAGAGGTTCCATCATTTTGTTCACAAGTATGTATATGGACTTTGAAATTGAGGATGATAGTACATGATATGATGATAAAGGCGTGTTAAGAACATTCCATATGGAATAAGTTTGTTCTTGCTACCTTGGACATTTACAATTAGCCTTGTGAAGAAGTAGGCGAGATTGTATGGTTGTTGAGTTGGAGAGACAAGACATCATGTGAGCACAACAAGCGGGTGAAGTATCTCACGGTTTCCTCTAAGACTCCAAGCGTTTCCCGAGAATGACCGCGTAGAGGTTTGAGATCATCTCGGATATCACGTGTAAGGATTATGTTTGGATTTGTGTTATTGGATTGAGGAGTGCATAAAATGCCGATTATTTGAGGAGAGGTATGTGTGAACAATATGGACTGTTTTTTTTCGATAGTTAAAGAGAGAATCAAAAGACCAATCTTTAGTAAAGGCACATTGTCCATGATTTGGAATTAAGAATTTGAGCAAATTGCCCAAGAGTTGAGACAAACTTTTGGTTTATGATCCAAAACCATAGTGATGAGAGAGCGATCCTGGGTTACAAGCGAGTTCAACTTGACGGAAGAATTCCAAGACAAACCGCGGACAAATTTTCGTTAATTAGAGAAGACCTTCTAGTCCTATGGTGCGGAATGAGGTATTGATACCTTCTTGGTATAGTAGAGGTGAGTCAACAACATGTCCTTCATGGAAGCAATGAGTTTTAGATTATTGAACCCACGTATACGATTACCGGTGTGTTAGGCTCAAGAGAAATATTAGGAATGTAGACACAAGTGAGTTGATGATCGAACTCATACTCATGAGTCATGATGAGACCTATAGACATGAAATGAATAATTTACAAAAAAAGTTAAGATGAAGTAATGAAGGTATTTTTGAATGATGATGTCGTAGTTTAATCCTAAGATTGTTTTTATTTGCTATTCTATTTTATTAACAATGACGATACCTTACTTTGTTCTAATAATTCTAGTAGGGTTTTCCTTTTTATGGTAAGTTTTAAGAAGTGGTTTTATGTTGCATGAGTTTACGTCACCGGTCCACGGTTCTCCGGTGCGTCTTTAAAAGGGATACGACTAGTTAAGCGTTAGGGATCCGTGGATTTGTAGTGTGACAGAAAAATGATCTTGACGTGAAATTATTTTTTGCAACTTTTATGTTTATAAAGAGGAGTCTGTTTTAGCCAATATTTACTACTTAAGCATGCATTGTAGATTTCGAAAACATGTCACGGTTTTAAAGGTACGAATGAAAAGAAATGTGACAAACACGTTATGACAAATAAACGAGATAAACTAAGACATTAATAATATTTCATTTCAATATTAAGAGGAATACAAGGATTGGATATATGATACAAATGTAGATCAACAAAACAAAGTACATGTCTCCATGAGAGAACTTGATCATGGGGTACACGAGAACGATGAGTGTTATGATGATGATCACGAAGGCGATGTAAACCATGATGATGGAAATCTTCCAAGGTTTTGATTTTTCAAAATGAGATGAGGAAGAAGATGAAGTTTGAATGAGAGGTAATTTGAAAGTGGAAGATTTGAAAAATGGAGTTTGGTGGTGTGGGAACGATCGTAAGAGGGTTTTTTGGGAAAGGAGGAATTTTTGAGATTTGTGTTTTGTTTTATTATTAAAAGATTTGATTTTTAGATTAAGATAATACAAATTTATATACCTAGGTTTAGACGAAGAGAAACACATATGCAACGAAGGTTTTCTAATAAAGCCACGTATAACCCTAAAGCATATTATATAAATAAAGAAATAGAATTTAATATAACCATATAAGTTCCTATGCAAGCATATTTGTTCTAAGTTAATGTTAATTAGAGATAGGTTTAAGAAAATCATACCTCTAATGCGAGTTTGAGTGCCCCTACTTTTGACAAAAGTATCAATAGACAACTCGAGTTCTTTTCGAGATCTAGTTGGTAGTTTAAGATACCTTCTTAGAAGAGGTAATCTTGTTACCAAGGAATTGATGGCTTGCTTAATATGAGTTTAACTAAACAAGATGACAAAAAGTTAGTGCATTTTGTAAGATAAAATAAGATGTAAAAAATGTATGTTGTCATCCAATCAACATCCAACAAAAGTGTTCTTAAAACATGGTATTTGTTTTAGAAAGTTTTCTTTAATGGTTTTCAATTATCTGAGGATCGTATCAAGTTTTAAAATACAATATACTCTAAGAAACTTGTAACGAATCTACGGTACCAATTGTGGAAAACTAGAAGGGGGGTTGAATAGTTTTACCGATTAAAACTTTGTTTTAAGCTATTTAGATCGACTTATGTCAATCTATTTCACGCGTGTGTTGGATGTTGATAGATAAGCATATAAATAAGCAAAGCAAAGATAAAGAGTAATAAACACAAAACCATGACGCAGTATTTATAGTGGTTCGGCTGCAAGGACACCTTCGCTTGCCCTACTCCACTCCCCCGAGTCACCTACTCGAGAGTTCGTAATCACTACACAACACAAGCACCTTGTGGCGGAGAAGCCTCACAACGCCGCCTACTCTTTATCGAAGACAAGGCTAGACACCGGTTCTTCCACGGTAGAACCAAACCTATCACAACGTCTCCTACACTTTATCCCGGTACAAGGTTAGATCACCGGGTTCCATTAAAAGGAGGAACTACTACCCAACACTACACAACTCCTATCCCAAAGGAGACACATCCTTATTACAACATCATCAAGGATATCAATATCCTTTAACCCAAACTAACTATCTTGTACATCGATGCACCATATCGATTGTACACCGCCAGCGCCTTTCCGCTAATGCCTTCGACACGACCCTTTGGCACCTTTCATTAATGCCTTTAACACGACCCTTGACACCCTTCACTAATGCCTTTGACACAAACCTTCAAAGACCTTTCACTAATGCCTTCGACATGGACCTTTTGCACCTTTGACTAATGCCTTTATCACAACACTTCTAGGATGGAGGAAAGAACTATCAACAAGATCACTTTAGTAGTCTCGATGATGATGAAGCTTGGCAACTCATGGACTTGAGCTTGCTCGACTTCAAGAGGTGGTGATCTCTCCTTTAAGAGGAACCTAGAGAATCACACAAACACAAAACTACATAGAAAGATCCTTTGGATCTGAGGTTAGAGAGTTTACAATACTAAGAGAGAGTATGTGTAAAAGGGGTGAGTTACAATGAAGAAATAGCTCACTATTTATAGGCAAAAACCTCTACTATTCTCCGGATCTCACGGATCCCTTACTTGAGGGATCCGTCCAGTGTAATCCTAGGGATACGTGGACGATCCTCTCTATTTGGGTTATGGGTCATGGGTCATGGGTTATAGACTTTGGGTCATGGGTACCCAAATAGATACAATGTATCTAGACATTGGATCATGGGTCATGGTTTAGGTCCATGGGTCATGAATAATACCCAACATGACTTCATGCATGATGTCATGCAATAGGTTATGAGTTATGGATCAAGCTCCATGAGTATGGGTCATGGACTTTGGGTTTTACCCAACCACATTCAATGTAGCTAGTCAATGGGTCAAGTACTTTCATTTTTACCCATTACAATATATACTAAGTATATATAAGTATATATCCATATTATGTAAACACTAGTTGTTATACATATGCATTTCTATAAGTTGTAAACAATATTACTTGTTTAGTGTTTTATATGAAAATGTAAGTGTTAGTAAACTATTGGCTCAAACTATTTACGTATTTTATTTGTTTCGTTAAAATGATTTTACGCTTGTTACTCGACAAAAGATTAGAAGATCGTAAAAATATAAACAAACGTTTTACGGCTTATTTGTATTAAGACAAATGATGAAGTTAAAACCAGAATTGAGATTCTTAAAAACTCCGTTGAAGGGAAAAGAGACTAATTGTAAAAAATTGGAATTATAGTGTTCACTTAGAGTTGAAAAAGATTTTGGAAAGTGAGATAATCCCTCAAATTCAAAAGGTAAATGTTGAAATAACCTATTTTGAAGAGGTATTTTTGGACGAAATTGTCGACTTTATTAGAGACTATAAATTTCTTGAACATGAGGCAGAGGGCTCACTTAAAAACGTAACTCTTTTAAAAAATGATCGCCTCGAAAGCAGCTTATAATTATATATGTTATGTCGTTAATTGTTCAAACATATTATGTGAAGATTATAAAATCTCTAGTCCGAGAATTCCAAGCTTGTTACAAAATATGAAAACACTCTTATAAAGCTTGAAAAGAAAAAGTGTCCTATTTTAAACAACTTCATCGAAAAAGGAATACTTTCGTATGAACGCACAAGGACATGAATACTTTTGAGAACTCACCAAAAGTACAAAAGGAAGGGTGTGGAAACTAAGTTTGAAAAATGTTTTGAATCCGGTTGTAAACCAAATGTCTATTCTCGGTTTGCTCCTAACAACAATGAGAAAAATAATTTGACGAAAAGCTACTCCATATTATTTTCCCAATCAAAAGGAAAAACAAAGTGACAATAGTGTTGATATAAATCTAACAACCGCTTTGAGATATTGTCTAAAACCTCGTTGTCGAGAAACCTAAAGTATTGCACCTAGACTTTATAAGATTAATATGAACACAAGCGTCTACATCCACATCTAAACCATATGGAACAACCGGCATGAGCTTAAACTATAATCCCGATAAGTCTAGGAAAGCGCAAATCTTTGAATGATAACAAAGTGAATCCTAATGTGTGTAAATTGCCTTCTACAGACTAGACAACACCTCTAAGAGTAGAAGACTAAAGCCTAGAGCAATACAAGGAACAATAGAGTCTCACATATATCTAGGTAGATGCATGAATAAAGAAGAGGAAGTAAGAAGAACACTCTAGGAATTTAACGCCTTAATAATAAAGAACATGTTTCATCTAGATGTAATGAATATATCAAACCTACTACTCTTGTTGACCGTACTAAATCTATTTGCTTGACGTGCAACAATATGTTTGTTTGATAATGTACATAATGAATGTGTTTCAAAATTTTTGATTGTTAAGACTAAATAGAAGAGTGTAACAAAGAGAACTTACGCTAAAGAAAAGAAAGTATAGTTGCACAATCTAGGCCACCTCATACTGATAAGATACCTAGTACTTGCCTTAAGTGGAAATCAACAGGTCAAATCTTTAAACTCTTGACACGTAGAGGAAATAGAATTGGCATTAGTATTGAACCAATGGAAACTTTCTATGAGTGTGATAATACACTTACCTCTAACGATCAAGAACCAAATTCAAACGCTTTCATACTCTACTTCTATTTTTCACACGTTATGAAATATGTCTTTGAATCATCGACTCAGTTGCTCCAAGCATGATCAAAATCAAGCCGCTAATCAATTTTGTATGGAAGTTCATGGGAATAGTATGCTTTGAAATGATCATGTTGCAAATGTATTCTCGAGTTTGGGAATTACTTGATAACTAGAGTTTACTACATTGAAGGCTTGGGACATAATCTATTCTTAGTTGGAAAATTTTGCGATCCGATTTAGAGGTTGCATTTAGGAGGAATACGTGCTTTATTTGAATTTAGAAGGCGTTGATCTCATGAATGGATCTCATGGAACCAACTTGCATGCAATCGACATCGACCAAATGGCCTCTACATCACCTATTTGTCTTATAACAAGAAAGAAATTAAACTAAGTCATGGTTGTGGCACAAACGCTATACCACCTTAACTTCAACACCATTAACCAACTTACTCGAGTAAACATCGTCGTTAGTCTTCCTAAGTTCAAATATACCAAAATCACTTATGTCCATCCCGTGAGCTAGGAAAGAGCAAAAAGACAACTTATAAACCCAATATCGTACCAAGTACAGTAAAAAAGATTGCATATGTTGCATATGAACCTATATGGCCTGATGAGAGTTGAACGCATAAAAGGGCAAAAGTATATTCTTGTTATCGTTGATGACTTTTCAAGATATACTTGGGTTAAGTTTCTATGATCAAAAGACAAAGCACCGTGCACCCTCATTACTTTCCGAAATGTATTCAACTTCTTTCAATGCTACGGTGAGAATCGCGGAATGGGCACGCCACATAATTCACCAATCGAGTTAAGAGCTTATTTTGAAGATGTTGGAATTACTCATTAAACATCCGGGGTTAAAACTCTACAAAGAGAATGGAGTAATCGAAGAAGAAATAGAACTCTTATGGAAGTCGCTTGTAGTATGTCGATATATTATAGTGCGTTGTTATTTCTATGTGTAGAAGTCAGAGCCACCGTGTGTGTTTCTACTCAGAGCGCATCCATGATCCTCACCCAATACAACAAAACTCCTTACGAACTAGTAAACAAAAGAAAACCCGATATCTCTTACCTTCATGTATTTAGCGTGATTATGCTATCCGAAAATGAAAGAGAAGATTTAGGAAGCTAAACCAAAGAGGAGACATTGGGTTTTTCTATGGCTATCTGAGATAACTCGAGAACATTCTGTGGTGTATAATAGAAGAACAAATAAGATCATGTAGATAATGGATGTCAAGTTTTTGAGATTTTCATATGGCTTATGATTGATATGCCTAGAACGCACTTAACCCCATGGTTTATAATTAACATAGATTAGAACCGCACCAAACCAACAAACTTCGAACATATCGATTAAGTACCTAAAGAAGCTCCTTCAACAATAACTAAAAACCAACACAATATGACGTAAAAGATTAGTTCGACTCAATGTATGATGAATATTTTCGTGGAAATTGATCGATGCACTAAGATTTCAATCCGCTTTTTGCTCAAAAACCAACCACCACATCTACAAATGCATCAACAACCGTTGAAACTCAAGCACCAACAACAAATAACCCATCTACACCAACTCAAGCAACTCCAATGAAATCATTCTACCAAATGTTGAAGAGCTAAACCATCATATTGGAAATCAACAACGGAAGTTAGAAGAATAAGTATTTCAAAACTCGTTTGGCTCATTGACAACGGAAGTTGGAGAATCATCTTCTAGATATCCAGATCCATCAAACATGCATATGTTCTATCAAAGTTACCCATCTACACTCTAATGGACAAGAGACCATCCACTGGAACAAATAATTGGTGATCCATCTAAACCAAGATGCATAAGAAGTCGGCTAGCTACCGGGTCTCGAATGCGTCTATGCTCTAAGCGTGTGCACAAGACCGAACCTAAAACGCTAGGAGGCTATGGCGAAAATAGCCTGGATTGAGCGATGTAGGAAGATCTTCGTATCACATCTATGACATTTGGGAACCACTTGACGGACCATGATGTAATTGTCATTGACTCAAATGAATATGGAAGAATAAGTTTGGATGAAGATCAAATTGTGATTCATAACAAAGCTTGTCTTGTGGTTAAATGATACGCATAAGCATGAATGAATCGATTTCAAGAGTCATTCGCGCTGGAAAGACTTGAAGCGGTTAGAATTTTCACGCTTATGCAAATCATAAGAACTTCACCGTATCAAATGGGCATCAAGACCGCATTCTTATGCGTACCTCTCAAGTAAGAAGTATAGATGAGTCAGCCAGAAGGCTTAGTCGATATGGACAACCCTAACAAAGTCTATAGACTAAAGAAGGTGGTTTATGGACTAAAACAAGCACCAAGGGCGTGGTATGATGAACTTTTTTCTTTCTAATAAAAAAAATCGCCAAAGGTATGGTTGATCAAAATCTTTTCACAAAATGATAAGCCACTGACATCTTGATTGTTCAAATTTATGTGAATGACATCATTTTTGGATCCACTAATCTGAGTCTTTCAACTCGATTTGCAAACCTAATGAAGAGCAAATTTGAGATGTCAATGATGGGGTAAATGGAGTTTTCCTTGATTTAGAAATACACCAATTCTCTCGCGGTATCTTTATCAACCAATCAAAATATACATTGAAAATTTTGAAAAATCATGACATGGAATCGTAACAACATTAGTACACCATTGACTACTACGACTAAACCGATTCGGATTTCTGTGGAAAACCCGTCGATCGAGAAGAAATATTGGGGCATGATAGGTTCTCTTATGTATCTAATATCCGGTTGACCGATATTCAATTTATTGTTTGCTTATTAGCACACTTTCAGGAAAATCCTACTGAAGCTTACCTCAAAGAGGTAAAATGGGTCTTTTGGCATCTCAGGAGAACAATTTACATCGGACTCTGGTATCTGAAGTATTCCGGAATTGAACTAATAGCATTTACAGAGGCAGATCATGTAGGATATCAAGATACAACGAAAAACACATCAGGTGGTGCACAATTTTTGGGTGAGAAATTAGTAAGTTGGTCGTTGAAGAAGCAGGATTGTACAACTTTGTCAATAGCTGAAGCCTAGTATGTGTTTTTATCTACGTGTTGTGTGCAATTTCTCTAGATGCATACATAACTCACGGATTATGGCTTTATCTTTGATAAAATACCTATTGTATTGTGACTCAAAGAGTACCATAGCCACCTCGTGCAATACCGCACAACATTCCCCGCACCCAACATATCGTTTTGTGATACCTTTTCATCAAAGAACTTGTTGAAAATGATGATCTTTGAATTTTTCTTCGTGGAGATCGATTACTAACTCACGATCTAATTACAATAGCCCTTTCAAGATAAAGGTTCGAGTATCTAGTTCAACCGAATTGAATGCTAAGCGTAACTCAACAGTAGTTAGAAAGTCTTCTCGAATCTTCTTGATTATACATCAAAATCTTCAACAAATAGTTTTGAAAAAGCAAAATACAAAATTTGAAAACCTTAAAAACAAAATGCAAAATAGAAATTTCAAAATTTAAAACAATTTAAAACTTCTAAAGTACAAAAACATTATAAAATACAAAACCCTTCGTCTTCACGACATGTCTCTCAGTTAATCGATAGTATTTACGCTCCTAAAAATGTCATTCAACAATGATACGGAGATGTAAATATGCTTGATCGAGAGTTATTATTTTAAAACAATGTTTTCAAACAAGTCGTGTCTAAATTCAACAAAAAAGGCTTGTAATCACTTGATTGCAACCCGCACTTCATTTGATGGATTCGGGACGCTTGATTCAGACCAGCACTTAAAACAATGACTTTTGATTACTTCGGATCGGGACTCGCTTTAAAAGAAAAAGAATGTATGTTTCAAAGGCATTTATTGAACATAATAGAAACCTTCTTGATCTTGGAGAATTTTCTCAATTTTTTAGATTTTCAAAATCTTTTAAATTTTTCAAAAGATCAATGACTTCTAAGTATTTCATTAGGACTCAATCTTAAAAAGACTTGTGTACATTTCTGTTGTATAACTCAATTTTCACAAAAAAGAGGTTCCTAATGTACGTTCCAAAGGCATTATACCTATAAATGGTGAGAAAATATCATATTCTTGAGCACCTTTTCAAGATTTTTAATATCTTTCAAAACCATTTTGTGCTCAAGATAACTCTCTCCAAACACTAAAACAATTTTAAACTTTATGTTTGAAAATAATCTTTATTTAAAGGGAAGTATAAAAAGTAAATGTTTCAAATTTCATGCAGAGATGATTTGTTTGTCTCTCCAAAATCTTTTCCAAAATTTGATAAGGCCTTATTGTCGGTGTTCTCACTCATGATTAATAACAGCTAATGAAGTTCCTTACAAGTTAAAAACATATCTTTTAATCATTTGATACCAAAAATATTACATATATGCTATTTTTAAGGGGGAGAAAACGTGATTAAGATTTTGATCAAATCTTCCTAAAGATCGTTGTTGTATCTTCAAAGCTTAGCTCGACTCAAAATGATCATACCGTGACGGGTAATAATTTCAAGTTGGTTATTAGGCTAGTTGTCACCTAAAGTTGATGATGGATCTCTTCATCTAGCGACATAAATGTGTCTCGCAAAGTCATGTCTTTAGAATCTTTCACTAATTTCAAATGTGCATACTTATTCCTCCATGTGCAAAATATTTTGAATCTTGATACTAACAAGTGGTATCTAAAATCTTCATAATCACATGTGTGGGGAGTAGTTCTTCAAATCAAAAACTTTCAAAGTGTTTCCAAAATAAGACCTTTTTAAACACTTTGATTGATTTTATAAATGGTTTTAAAGCTCAGATATTACACCAAACCAACACTTATGTTCATGAAGAAATAAGGAGGTTAGGATTATAGGTTTTATCCTATGGTCCAACGAGAGTCGGAGGGATCACCAGGACATTCCACTAGTTAGAGTAGAAGTCCGTAGGTCAAAATAGATGATTGAGTTTAGGGAATGAAGGGTTGAAGAATGTAAAGAAAATATTTGTATAGGTGGAAAGAAATGAACCCTCCATAAACTTAGGGTAGATATCGTCAATACATATGTTATCATTAATCACAAACATGATTATGGTATTGAAGACAAACATCATGCACCCAAGGATGCAATGCACAACCCATCCCTAGCCACTAAAGTTTCTCTCAACAGATTCTTGTTTCATTTCTTATGGAGATTAAACACGTAATCTCGACCTCTCACTTCAAAATGTGTTGATATTGAAAACTTGGTAGTCCGCTCCGACCTCCGCTCACTAAACCAAAATGCACTTAATTGAGTCTAGAGCCAAATAAGATTCACAATAAAATCTGTAGGACACATGCCAATTTACAATTGTTGTTCATCAATAAGAAAACAAAGCACTTTAAGAGTCCTTCGTAGATCTTAGTAATCTTGCCAGAAAATTCATAATGTATTCACACTTATGATCTTTGATGATTGACTGAAAACCTTGCCAGTGTCAAACATCAAACATCACTAAAAGTGAGCCACTCCGTTAAATCTTGATGGATTAAGCTTAGTGTTGATGGTGGTTAATTTGTTTTTCAAACGGTCTAAAGTTGTGGAGTAATGCTTGGTATACTTGACTCACCTGGATTATTGTCGGCGTTTTGTGGCATCTAATTCAAGAACGACATGTGTGAAGATTTGAAACATGTTAGTATACTATGTCGCAAATGTTCTCGATATCTCGAACACGATGCCAAAATATTACCAAGGAGATTCCATTCTGAATCAATTCTTGATGACATATGTGTATACTTGGACTTATTCAATGTATATATAGCCGTCCTTAACAAGATTTTGATGGTTGATATGCCCACCAAGGTGAATGGAATCAAGATATTTATGAGTACAACAATCATAGTGGGACGTTTATTTTAGAAAAGATCCACAATGATCAATCGGCTCGACGTGATTATTAGCTACCTTATTTTGTGCGGTCGATGAAATTCGCCTTGTAAGAAGATTGTACACAACCATATATCTCAACATCTTCAAATCCACATACTCATACTTACACGCCTCATCCTCAAGAAGCTCAAACAAAGAACATTCAAGACAAATATAACAAGTTAAATATGAAGAATCAAATCAAAGTCAAGAGCTAGTCATAATGTTAAGAAATTGTTCAAGTACAAAAGTGAGGAAGACACAAGTATGAAGATCAAAGACTTTAAAAGTCATATGAGTATGTTGGAACTTACACAACCATAATCATAAGAAGATGTTGATCAACGGAAAGAATGGAGATGAAATCTCGAATCAAGATCACAAAGCATGAAGGAAACAAATAAATCAAGACCATCCTATTACTTCACACAAGGTAGATCAAGTCTTCAATTGGTATCACGACCAAGATACTAAGATGCATCATTTATAAATGACCACCCTTAAGGGAGATTGTTAGGATTATAAAGGTGATGGCCATTTCGTTAGGGACCTTGTACATTGTGATAGAAGTTGTAATAGTCTAGTGTCGGCTAACGAGGATTACATAAGCTAATAGGCCATATGTTTAGACAATACAAGGCTATGTACCCCTTGTCCAAAGCCCACTAACCAAATCCAAGCGCAAGCCCACCAATGGTGAGGCGTTTGAGGTTAAAACCACATAAGTCCTCTCACATGTGTGATGTGCTACCAATGATAAGTATGTAGTGTGTGTTTTGCTATACAAGGTTCACCACCATCTCTTTATTTCTTTCTAAACCCTAAACGCCTCTTATCTCCTTCTCTATCTTTTACTATTCTTTAAGCCATGGTTGATATTAGATAAGTTAGTAGTTGGGTACCTACACATCCTTATCTCTAAACCCGATTACCAAACCTTGACCTAAAGCCACCCTAATTCCTATCGGGGACCCCGTTGGTTGTGATAATCCTCAAACCCATCTCGTCAGTACATAGGGACCTTACTGTAATGTCCTATTGGTCAGAATGCCCCTCAAATCCACATTGTTCATTACTTATTATTAATGATTTCACATTGTTCAATATTTTGAGGTTTCATCGTTAGATGTGTTTCGACCAAGATGTATGTCTTTTCTATGTTATCAATGAAGTAAGTTTGTGTTTTCCATGTTTTGTGTATCCCTTTTTTAATTTTAATGTTAATATCAAGTAAGTATTTATGTTTTGGCCCATCTACAATAATGACCGTTACTCACAAAATAAAGTCAAACAATTAAAGTTATCAGAAAGAGAAAATACCCTTCACCGATTAAGTTTCTAAGGCATACTAATGCCATCAACATACAAAATAACTTAACATATAGTTTGTGCATACACACTCCAACACATGAAACATACCTAAAGATAACAAACATTAACATCAAAATAAATAAGTCATGTTTATGCATAATAGATATAAATCTAAAACATCAACTTAAAACATCAAGCTAAAACAATCAATTTCTTCCTTGGTTGTTTCTTCTTTATGCCTCCATCAACCGCAATTGCTTTCCCTTGTCAATTGGCTTCTTTGTCGATGAGCTCCGACTTCACCACTTGGGTTTTTTGAGATTAGAACCTCTAGGACCATCAATATCCATATCCTCACATGATTTCTTCTTAACCTTTTAAACTCTAGGACCAAGACAACTTTGAATTGTGACCGTTGGTATGCCGTTTTCATAACTAATAGTCTTGTGCTCTATGATAACTTACCATTCTTGACCATATTCACAACATCCCTTTCACTTATAGCCTTCCTCATCTCTTTCCTTTCTATGCCCATTTGGGGTTGATGCACGTGGCAACAATGGATGAAACATTGCACTTTGGCGAATGTAGACCGCTCTAATGGGTTGATCTTGAATGAATAAACAATCTTCCAAGTTTCACTTATAACATGGATGCCCATTCTTCTAGTAAGCCAACTTTATTGATGGTTAATGTCATGTTCCAATTGGTTGCCACAACATGTTTGCATGGTATACCAATCAATTCTGATCTTCTACAAGTGCAAGTTCTAGCCTCAACATTTATAACACACCGGTCATTCAATGGACCACTAACATGGTAATACTCACCTCCACCCCAAGCCACAATTTATTTGTTAGCTTCATCACATGTTTCTTTCAGAATCCTTATTGTAGTTGGTATGAGTGGTCCATCATATTTGTCAATATTTGTGTTCACATTGACAATCCTTTGCATTACATACTCCCCGCCAAACTCTAAAGTTTGAATAACATGTTTATCTCTTCCACCAAATAGCTTCCCATTAAACACTTTACACATGATATTCAACAACACATCTGACTTGGCCCTCCATGCTTTAAAAGTAAGTTTTATTTAACATCATATGATTATTATACGTGTAAACTATTCATTAAATGTGTAGTAGTTGGTACCTAAAAAATGAGATCTTGTCGAGTGTTGGGGAGAATCATATCTAACCACTCATAAGCAGCTTTGTTGAAAGCTTATTACTCTTCCATTGCTACTTGAAACTCTGGTACTATTGTTTTAGTTGCACATTTCCACAACATATCTTTGTATGTTGCACCATTCCACCTCAACTTCATATTCCCATGAATATGTTTGACATAGTATCTTTGCTGCACTTGGAAACAATTTGGCAATTCTTGGTATAATTCGGCCTATATCAAATTGTTAATTGTTAGTAAAGTAAAATATTTACATGTGAAGTAATTAATTTACATAAAAAAGTGAAGTAATTGTTAGTAAAGTACCTTTTAGCTATCACTAATGAAAGTGAAGTTGGAATTTGAGTATAGATCCAGTCATCTCGCAGGCGATTGAGAAACCAAGTCCATGACTCGTGCTTTTGTCTCAACAACCCCATAGGCCAAAGGATAAATACCATTGTTTGGATCCACACTTACAACTATGAAAAGTTGTCCTAGGTATGCACCCGCCATGAATGCCCCATGTAATCCTAGCAAACTTTAACCCAACTTTGAATCCATTTTACAAAGGCTACTGCATATACATAAATCCTTTCAAAAGCTCTTGTTTTCACTTGATGATCTGCTTAATATTGATTGTTGGGTTTGGATTGCTTATTGTAATTTCAAAACATAAACCCTTAACATCTTATATTGTTGTGTGCAATCACCCCTTAGCTTCCTTTTAAGCTTCTTGTTTAGCTCTAAAAGCTACTCTCTGAAACAACTGCCTTATGTTTCTATTGGAGTTGCTCTTGAACTGCCCTAAAAGGTATTTTAGGGTTTGTTTACAGTTGTTCAACAAGTTTTCTAGACAACCATTGATATGTGGCATACAAGTTAGTCCTAGACTATAGACATTTATGGACTGATTTATAGGTTTTAATATTTCATGTTTACAACCCATGGACATTTATTATCATCCACACTCTTGCTTTTAGATTTACCTCCATTAATGATCTTCTCCTTTGTCCATTTATGTTTAGTTAGGCCAGTGTAAGTACCCCATTGGACTTAGCAAATTTTTCATTGGTTCATTAAACTTTTGATCTAGTAGTTTAACCTGTCCACTTTCCAAGTCATCACACCCACCAACTTCACCTACCGGTAAGAAGGAATAACGCCTCTCAGGATAGCTCTCACTCTATCATTGTCATTCTTTCCAATCTTATTTCCTCCTATTCTCAATTGAATGCTCCTTAATGTAATCCATCACCTTTTTGTTTCCAAAATTTTAACCTCATAGAAATATGTCTTGTAAACAGGATTACTAGTATGTAATTGTTTCTTTATTTCTTCAATTTTCTTTTCCTTAACCTACCACCTTCATTGTCATTGTTCAAGCACTTTGAAAGTAGTCATATTGTCTAGTACTTTAACATCCTCCGCATCTTCTTCTTCATTAAGAACTCGTTCAACCTTGTCTTTACACTCCCATGAACTTTACAGTCTCATCATTATTGTTGTTAAAGTCTTCCATGTCAACCTCAACCTCATCCACAAGATTATCCTCATTTACATTGTACTTTGACTATCCTCACTTCCATAACTATCTGTTGGATTGTGGGAATTGATACGTTCGAAAACGACTTGAAGTGTGTGAGCCTATGGGGTCACACACGTTAAACACGAGAGTACGTTATATTACGCTCACTACTTGGAATTTATTTGACCCGCCTTTTGACAAACAAACTCGAATTCGATTGCTTATTGGATCCAAGCCCATTGCCGACGATTTGATGGGTCGTTTGGATCAAGCTTATGGGTTAGAAGAGTTAGAATAAATAAGGTTTGATGATTGCTTGGAGGACAAGTCTTGGAGACTATATATACTCAATAAAGGATTAAAAATTACGCATTCATAATCTCTTTCACATCTACAAACCTAAATGATTCACTTCAATCTCTCAAGCTAAACCGATCGGATCATCAAAGGTTTTGGTTTTGTTTTGAGTCGAGTGTTTTGAGGCTAAAGATTTCGTATACCTTAGTTGGTTTTCCGGTCGAATTGCATAGCCAAGCTAAGGGTTTCGCTTGTTTGTTCTCGGGTTAAAAGAAGGTGCGGTTATCGGACAAGTCTTGTCGATATCTAAAGAACCGCTTTTAGGTTCTCCGGTTGTTGTAGTTTCTCGGACAAGAAGGAAAAGGTTTCTAAGGTTTTCTTGGTTCGTTTAGTTCAAGGTTTTCAAGGGTTGATTGGGTAAACGTTGACGACTAGCTTTATCGGGTGTATTCGTGGTTAAGTGTTTGTGTGTGGACTCATAGAGGTATTCATTTTGAATACTTGGTTTCCTTGTTTGTTAATTACTTGCGGGTGACTACGAGGGTTAGTTTTCTTGATCCCTTTTATTAATTATTGTTTATTAATTATGTCTTAACCTAATTGCATAAATTAGATCTAAATTCCGCTACGTACTCATAGTGTTACTTGGTTAACTAGATCTAAAATCCCAATAACTATAAAGTCGCATTCTTGGATCCTCGAATCCAAGAAATGGCTTGATGCGATGAATGTCGAAATGCAATCCATGAAAGACAATGACGTTTGGGTTTTAGTCGAGCCTCCCAATCGCAAGAGAGTTGGTAGCAAGTGGCTTTTCAAGAAGAAAACCAACATGGATGGTAAGGTATACATTTAAAGCTCGTCTCGCACTAAAGGGTTTCACTCAAACCTACAGATGGATTGATTATGAAGAGACCTTTTCTCATGTTTCACACATCAGAGCTATAAGGATTCTCATAGCCATAGTTGCGTTCTATGATTATGAGATATGGCAAATGGATGTCAAAACCTCCTTCCTTAATGGACATCTTTACGAAGAGGTCTATATGGAGCAACCTAAGGGTTTTGTTGATCCTAAATCCTAACCGAGTATGCATCCGGGCAATTGAATAAGCATTTTGATGATGAGATTAAAAATTTAGATTTTCTCAAAATCAAGATGAGCCATGTGTATATCGTAAAGCTAGTGGAATTATGTCACTTTCTTGATTCTATATGTTGATGATATTGCACATGGGAAACAACATTCCAATGTTACAAGATGTAAAATCCTATCTTGGAAGATGTTTTGCCATGAAAGATTTAGGAGAAGTCGTATATTCTTAGAAAATAGGAAGTATCTTGTTATGTAAGCTTTATGCATATGTAACGGTGAGATATGGGATTTCACCATATCCATTGTACTTAAACATTTTTTGGTTAATATATTTACCAGTGTGTGATTACTCCCTTTACCCAAAAAATATATTCTTGAATCAAGATATATAGAGACAGATCTAAACAATTGATTGTTTTATGTTAAAAGTGCTTACATTGAGAAAATCTTGAAGAGATTTTATATGGAGAATTCCAAACGTGGAGCTATCCCAATGCAAGAGGAGCCTAAGTTGAGTAAGTCACAAGGTCTGTGAGACACTGTCAAGAAGAGACGCTGAAAGAGTTCCTTACACTTCGGCTATAGGATCTATTATGTGTGAGATGTACTCGATTCCGATGTTGCGTTCGCTCGCCGAATGTGACAAGCCGATTTCAACATAATCCAAGTGAACTTCATTGGGATTGTTAAGAATATTCTTAAGTATTTACGCAATACTAAGGATGTGTTTCGGTTTTGGAGGAGACGGAACAAGAGCTCGTGGTTTCTTGCTAATCGATGTTGGATATCCATGATGTTGATGACTTAAAATCTCAAACTGGATATGTGTTCGTTCTAAATGGAGGTGTTGTTGATTGGAAAAGCACAAAGCAAAGTATTTTTGCTACTTCATCTACAGAAGCTGAGTATATAGCTGCTTGTGATGCATCGAAAGAGGCTGTATGGGTTTGTAACATATTGGATTTCATAAACACATCATATCATACCACAAGTAGGTGTATGGTTTAAGAGTTTAGAGAGAAAAAGTGGGATATTCTAGTGAGATAAAACAAATGGAAGGTTAGATTCCAAAATAAACATCTAACCCTCTCCCTTGTGGGGAGAGGGCTATTTATACAAATAACTACGCCCTCCTTCGGGCAGTGGATCAGGCATACAGTGGGTAAAGACCCGTCCTTCTTCCACGGGGTTACACTAAACTAATAACTAAGCTAATAACTAACTAATTAACAACTGAATAACGATATGTCTACGAGCTAACATATGCTAGACTATAATTGGGGTGACCGACACTTCCTTATGGAATTTCCAATTCCTAACAATCTCCCCCTAAGAGAGGTCACCCCATGATTTATATAACGAATTCTAGCTTTCTTTCTTTGTCGTCAGTCTTGAGCTCGTAGACTTTGAAGTTGCAAAGCTTTATCATCGTGTAGTAGTAGTGATTTAATGACTTGGAGTGATTCATAGATATATGATCAGGAGCTTAGTTTGAGATCATCATAAACATTAAATCTCCACATCATCCATTTTGGTGTTGTCATCATGTGATGTTGTGACATTGGACCGTCATGCTCACATTCTGGATCATGATTTCATCTCATTAGAGTGGCGGAAGCTTTAGTTGATTCATGATATTTGGCGCAGTCAGAGCGTAAGTATGGAGTGAAAATATCGTAGTCGTTGATGCACTTATCATGAGTTCTTTAGACATGACCGTGTTGTGTAAGCATGCGGCTATGGATTGGCCTCTCAATTCGATCAAGCGCAAACGCTGGGTGTACCACATACAACGATTAGCAATAAAGCGCGCGAAAGTATCTTTGATCACTTCGTTGAATCGAGGTACACGCCCACGGTTCCTCGCTGATCAAGACGATAGCATTTTTGTGATTAGGTAGAATTCTTAAGAATCTCCTGACAAGGTTTCGCACTGCTCTAGCTGCACTCAAACCGAACGCTCTCAAAGAAGACAACACAAAGTGAGTGAACCGTTGAATTGAGATTCATCGATTGATGAAAAGTGATTTGAAAAACAATCGTAACGCTTAATATAAAGTGTTTTGCAATACAACAAAGGTTTTAAGGAAAATCAATTATCAATTATAAACACCTTTATTTTGAAATATTACTACACAGATCGATGTGCTAGAAAAGAATTTTAAGCACAACGACCGGTTTTTCAAAGGTATCCGTCAATCTATTTCCCGGACCAAGGTTGATTCAATATTGAATCACCCCATCGTTTCTATCCAGTTGTCACAAGTTTGATCTATTGGATAGATCTCACATGTTACCTACCAAGAGCTTGTTTGATTTTGGCTCTAGAAGGATTTCCATCTTCATCATGAATATTTTACATATCACTCGGATGTTCGGCAACACCACAAGGATAATCGTGGGACTCTTAAGATATAATCTCACTTTCCACATTGTGTGAAAATTTGAGTCTTCATTGATTGTGTCCTATAAATTTATTGATGATCTCGTGGCTCTAGACTCAATAGTGCACATTTGGTTCCTATGCGGAGACTGGGAGAGGGTCTCTCTTCAATATCAACAATCTCTAGTAGAAATTGGATAGATAATGTAGGTTCCCATGAGAATGAAACAAGTCCTTTTAAGAGTAACTCGAGTAGCTAGGAAGTTTGGTGCAAGGCCACACGGGTCCATGACGTCTTGTCTTCAATACCGTGTTACCTTAGTAACCACCCGTAGCATATGCATTGAACCGGTTTACGCCTAAGGTTGAATTAATGGAGGCTATTTTTTTCACCCTTTTCACATTTAATTCTTTTCATTCTTCAACCCTTCAGCTTACCGAGACTTCATAACTAGAACCTTGTTGGGTTTATTCCATTCTAGCTCGGCCTCCTGGCACGCTTCCCATTTCTTATTTTCTCCTTTTTCATCATACATAAGGACTCTACACTATCTAGTGGATTGTCCACGGTAGATCCCTCCCGCTCTGGCGGGATCGTGGGAACGAATACCTAACCAAACCATCCTTATATCTCCATGCATAAAATAAATTTGGTCGGTCTTTTTGATATTGTTCTTCTGCCATTGAAACCAATTGAAAACCATTTGAATAATCAATCCAGTTACTTGTGATATATGATCAAAGCATTTTGTACCTGAATTGTTTTTTATATTTTAGAAAAAAAAAGAGAGCTCCCCCTCAACATGTGCATCGTATGTTTGAAATTGCTTTGGCATATGGAGGCAAGAGGACTTGAAAATCTCAGATTGAGAGTGAAGAATTCACTTCTTTGATCAACATTTTCAAAAAAATATAGACATCACTTTCCCGATCATAATTAGTATTTTAAATACTTTGTTAAAGATAATTTTAGGAAAGGATGTGGTTTTCTAAAAGTTGCTCCCCCTTGATTTGAAGAATTTTATATACATTATAGAGCTTGTAGGGGGAATATAAAATAGAATTCACGATCGAAGAATCCAATGAAACCTTTTGAAGTTCTCCCCCTCAATGTGTGCTTCGATACACGAAAAGGTTTAGCACATATGAGGAAGGATGCCAATATATTGAGTCTTGAAGATCACATTTTATCAGATTGCATATTTATATCACATTTTCTCCCCCGATCAAAAATTTCAAATCTTTTGAGATTTTGGATCTCAAGTGAATTAAATATGTAAGAAAAATTTTGTTGGAGAAAAATGTTTCCGGTTTTATTTGATCTGAAACAAAACACTCCTAAATTCTATTTTCAGAACAAAAGGGAAAACTACAAGCCATAACCTATCACTACTATATATTATAGTTATTGTTGTTCATAATACATTCACCACATTACACATAATATAAGCAGAACAAAGCTACAAAAGGAAGATGTCTTCATTCATTATTTGAAGTAGCTTGTAGTGTCCTTCCAGATTCTTCCACCAAAAGCTTTCAAGGTCATGTAAATCTTTCTTGTCTTAAGTCTTCGTGCGATAGCAAAGAATGAAATCTTCACACCTCTTCACATCTTGTTCGACCCGTAACCTCGTGTTGTCCCTGTGCTTGAGTTTAGCTTGAACTCCTTCACCCTTGAATTCAATTCTTCTTCAACAATCTTGAGCTGCCCATCATTTCAACTTGTATAGCTCACACACCTCATAAGCATTCTTGACCCGTATTTGTCGGTAAAGATAATCGCTCTAGAAGAGTCAATCATGTAGTCGCGGTTCAATTCATGCCTGTGGCTTCCCATTGAGGTCTCGTTAGATTGACCGAGTCCGTAGCTTTCCACACCTAGTTGAAAATCACCAACTCTTTGTCGAATTACTAAGCCCCTTATCCAAAGATTGACTGCAGCAGAGAGAGACTTCTTTTCTCGAATAGGTAGATGGTCAAGATGTCCTTGGAGGTTCAAAAGATATAGATCTTCAAAATCACTTGGTAGCAAATGTTTGAAGTCGTTTTCTTCAATAACATGATCTTTCAAGTCTGCTCTTCTAAGAACAATCTTCTTCGATAATCATAGCCGTAGATTGAGAAGATTTCCACACCGACCACACTTAGAATACGCACTTTGATCGAGCAGCTTTACGTCTCTTTTCGCACCATGTCTTTCAATGTAGAACTTCTTCTTTTGAACCACCAATTCGAAATGCCGATAAGGCAAAGAATGTCGATACTTGTTACTCGTGTCAACCCAAAATTGATCGGGTGCCATTTGCTCAAGACCGGATCTAAGTAGGTTGCCGATTCATCTTGGAAATAGATACGGTGGTCTTCTTCCTTCGGCCCAGCACGTAGGTAGTCTAGCTCGGTCAGTTAAGAAATCGATTGTATAGTCTTTGTCCGGGTTCACCGCCAAGAGGAAAGAGGATGGTTGATATTAAAACGATCGATATTTTCATCAACTTGATCGACCAACATCTTGTGGCACTCTTCCATTGGAATTGTAGATGAGCCGCATCGTAGTGAAAGGCTTTGACAATCTCGAAAGTCGCCCTCAAGATCCTTTGGTGTGAGTGAAGTGATTCTCTCGCTTGTCACAGAACCATTTGATGAATCATCCCATATCTCCGATGATGTGTGGGGTGACTCATCGGAAGGATCTTCATGGTTGGCAACAATGGTGGTTGCCCAGTTGTTGTCAGGGACAATCAAATCCGACTCCGGTATAGCCCACGAAGGTTCAGGAGTTTGAGGTCTTTCTTTGGTTAACCAGATTTGAGATGTATCCTTGGATGGTGTAGCTCTAGTGGTTTTAATTCGTTTACCCGAAATGTATGCATCAAACCAATCTTCGTCTTCGGACAGCTTAGGGATATGCTTGGTGGAAGCATCATCGTCTTTAGATTCTGACTCTTGGGAAACGTAAGACTCTTCATTAACCATTTGCTCTTCTGGAATAGTAGAGAATGTAGGTGTGAATCGGGAATCAAAAGTTGTCCATGCAGTAGAGGTCTTCTGAGACCCTTGATCGCCTGATGAGCCAGTTTGTTGTGAAGATTCTGGTGGAGGCATTGGAGGTGTTGTGTTTTGAGTTGTAGCTGCGCCAGAGGATCCACCAGTTTCAGATGTTCCAACTCCACCAGTTGGAGAAGGAGGAGGTGGTGGAGATTTAGGACCTCTATGCAACGATTCCATCAAAACAGTCCTTATCTTCTTCTTTGCCTCTCTTTCTCGAATGTCCTCCAGAAACTGCAAATGATTATCATGCTTTATCGATTCTTCGAGAGCCTCGTATAACTTCTTATGGACCTCATCCAGATGCTCGTTAAAGTCATACATTCTATCTGAAAGAACTGCTCTCATATCCGAAATAGGCAAATCTTTAAACCGTTGAAGCAGTGGAGGTTGGATTGCCCATTCTACAGCGTCTTTAACTTCTGCTTCAATGGCATTTGCTACTGCAGAATTGAAGTTAAGGTTCTCCAGCTTGGATACACGACGATCCAGATGCATGACGGATTCGGGCAAATGGTGCTTTTCGAGGACTTCAATTCTTTTAAGTGCTTCTGCGAGTAGTTGCTCTGCAGTCTTAGATGGAGGAGGTGAAGTTGGTGGTGTGACAGTGTCCCTAACTGTGACAACTTGTGATGGAACATTAGCAGGTTTGGGTGGTGGAAGTGCGGTTATTTGGACAGGAGCGGGTGGTGGGAGTGCAGTTGATGGAGTTGTGGAAAATGAAGTGACCATTGGTCTTTGAAATTGGAGGAATGGTTGATGTGTCTTCCGAAATTGTGACCGAAGAACATAGGTGAACTTCTTCCTTTTCATCATTTGCTTATCGGACTCAATTCGAAGGTGCATCCTTTAAGAATTGATCACCATAGGTAAAGTTAGGCTCAAGATTCTTTAATGATGTGAGATCACATGGATATGTTTGATTCTTCCGGTATGCGTGTTCCTCGGATCTTGGCTCAAGAATTTCCTATGTACCTTCAAGCGATTCATTACCCTCGACCTCTGTAATTTGTCCATCGATGCACGTTTGTTCAATCTCTGTCTCAAGCCACGGAACCTTTTTCGATAGAAGGTGCTATTTCGACTTCTCGGTGAGTGTCACGAGGAAGCAAGGGTTTCCTCGTGTATCGGACACATCCTTTTCCATTCGGTTTGTTCTTGGTGAGGATGATTCAACGCTTCTTTTCTTGAGCTCGAATTGATTTGTCGTTTTCGGTCGGAGTGGAGATGGTTAACAACATCGGGCGCATGCGGCTTCTTCTCCTACAATTCCTTTGCCTTTACCTTGTGCAACGGGAGTGGTTTAGCTTAGTCTTGATACGGGTTTTCATAATCGACCCTCACTTTGGCTGGTTGTCTTTGAGGCATGTTTAGACTTTCCATGCTTTGTTGGATTCCTTGTTGAAGTGCAGCCTCGTCTTCATCCATCAAACTCATCTCTCTCTCAGGAACCTTGGATCCTTCATCTTTACCTTTTCCAGCGTCTCTCTTTCTCCTTTTTTTCTTTTGAGGTGGAGAGTCAGCAGATACAGAACTATCAAGTCTCTTCTTCTTCTTAGGAAGACTTGAGTAGGTAGACTCTGATTGTTTGGATTTGGGTTGTGTGGGAGTAGATATAGGTGTGTCTTTAGTGGTTGTGTTGGAGGCCTTCTTTAAGTATTTTTGAAGTAATCATGCTTGATTCTTTAATTGGAGTGGAGAGCTTCAGGAATTGGCATGCCAAAGATCACTTTGTTTGTTCCTTTGGCAACATATTCGTGTTACCAAGCACAAATTCATGACTCGCCTCATGTAGTACCGCTTCTTTTTCTCGGATCGAACCGATATTTCACTGTAAGTGTTGGATGATTAACTTTGAGAACCGAATGCTAGGAATCACCCTCTTTGTTTTAAACTCCTTCCTTTGACTTGATTCAAGAAATTTTGTGCATCGTTGATGAATGTGTCCATGGCCAATGAGAATTCTTCCCAAATTGTTCAAAGAAAATCGATATTCTTTCCTTTAACAATTCCCACACGATTTGTAAGATTAGGGCCACTTACTCATCAAACCTGACGTTTTGCCAGTTAGGCATAGGATGAGGATGGTGGCAATGGCTCTCCATGGTTGATACATATTGTTGGTGATTATTTGAAACCTGTGAGTTTCATGGGATATCCCAATTCTTCCACAAAATTCATTAGTTCATCATGAGCTTGGTGGTGAAACAAATGGATTAGCCAGGGTCTCGTGGAGTGATTCAAGGGTCTCTCGACAGTCTCGTGTCAATATCCTTACCACTTGTCATCAAGCTTACAAGAATATTTGGCGATGATCTTGTCCCAGTAGCGGTTTTCGTAATTGTTGTATGTATATTTTGCGGAATAGCACCTCATGGTTAGTGCACTAAAGAAGTTAGTGTCCTTGAATATCTAAAGCAATACGGTAGATGGGGTTTGGTTGGTTTCTTTTCACATCTACGTAGCGGTTGCTTTTAGCGATGTCTACCCATTCATTATGTGGAAGAATTTCCTCCTCGGTAAGTAGTAACGGGTTGGAGCATTGGTATCAAGATTTTTAGAAGTCGTGCTGCCATTTTAAGTCCATAGATCACACCCAAAAACCAACAACAATGCTTGAAACTTAGTTAGGTTAGATAAAATCAGCGGCTCAATCATATAGCACATAGATAAGCGGTACATCGATTGACACAAAATGATCAAGAAGGTATATTGAGAGAGATAGGTGATGGACTAATCACGAGATATGAACATGTAATAGACAAAATGCAACAGATAAATCGCATACTTGATAAGACAAATAGCATATAGCACAAATCGCATAAAATCATGAACAAGTCCCATCGGTCAACTAAAGTCAACAAATCGCACACATAAAGATACTAAGGAAAATCGCATCCTATGACTCAACCTTAACAAATCGCATATGAAGTGGATGTAACATATTGAGACAAATCGCATGGGTCGTGAAAGTCAACAACTCGCATCGTCAAAGCATGGGACAAATCGCTCGAGCAAATCGCATACATTAATTAAATTGACAATCGCACAAAAGTGTAAAGAGACAATCGCTTTTACTTAATTTATACGACAAATCGCTTAACTTCGATTAGTTTAAGCAAGTCGCGTACGAACGTTAACATACAAGTCGGCTCTCGGGAAGCACGAGATAAGTAAACTTCAAGAATCATATCAGGGGATCAAACAATCACCTGAAAGCAGCTCGGTGAAAATTAAGCCTAACAAATTTTACAGAAGTTGAGGAGGCGATTAACCAACAAAGCCACTCTTATAATACATTAAACACAGCCCAAGAAAAACACATCAAATCCAATCAAGTGGGGCGTGCGAAAAGATGAAGCAAAACTAATACACAAGATTATAACCATGTAATTAACACATCATAAATCCTTAACCACTACACAAGCAGAAATAATACACTTCAAAAAGAATAATATCAAACCTAAAAATGTTTAAATACTCGAGAAAAATGAGAGAAGGAGTGGATGAATCTGGAGGAGAAGAATATTGGTTAGATGCTAATAAGTTGATGAATAAGTGAGATTCAAGTGACCCTTAGATCAGAATCGTACCACAAGATAATTTAAAACACAAATCGCTTCGAAGAATGATTTGGAGAGAGAAAAAGAGTGGTAGTTTGACCAAGATTTAGACAGTTTTGACCACAACACAAATCGCTCACATATTTATACCATGAATTAACTTTTGACAATTGGAACAAATGGTCCTTGTACTTAAAGAGTCGCTTATAGGATAGTAGCGAAGAGGCAAATCGCATCACACTATCTTAACACAAATCGCATCAAGCAAAAACACAAATCGCATCTCTTTAACCCAACACAAATCGCATCAATTAAACATCACACAAATCGCATAACTAACTTAATGATTGACAAGTCTCATACTAACTATATCATGGACAAAGCTCCTAACACATAGCACTTATAGAAACATGTTTTAGCACACAGTTAAGTCACATTAAGTAAAGTATCATGCAAAAACAAACCAAAGAGCAGAGGTTACAGTATATCATAGAAATTTATCAAATCTAGCAGAGACAAGTTAAACAATTCTCCCCCTCAATCGATGTCACTAATTAAGATTGAGTGAACATTGATTGAAATAAACTCATGCAGTAGATTTAGCTTATGTTCGAACTTCATCTAAGGACCCGTGTCATTGTTAAATGACATTTCTGGGACTGTAGATGTTATCGATACCAGAAGATGCGTCATTATTTTTTTTTATTTATTTTTTTTTAGATAAGAAAATGTAGATAAATTTGTACAAGAATCAATGAGAGATGATGTCCTGAGTAGAGGTGATCAGGAGTCTTGGTACAAGGTAATTCGATTCGACAAGCTCGATTCTGAATGAAGCGGTCTTGATTCGATTGGGAACCGGTCATGATGTTCGATTGAATTGAGCATTGTTCTGAAAAGCGAGAATATCTGCACTAATAGCATATATAGAATAACATTTGGATGGGTTAGTAGCGATTATCTCTGTTCATAAAGTGAATTCTGATGGGGCCTCGGGATGTCATTAGTAGCCAGTGTTCGATTGGAATCAATTGAATCAACCTTCTTAAAGATTTTTCTTGTGGGTTTCCGCTAAAAGCAGAGGAGCTAGAGGTGTGATTAGTGTGGCATCCATAACGTGATCTACCAAGAAGGCATCCATTTAAGACTAGAGCAATTGGGTAAGATTTCTTAGTCAAAGTAGAAGATGTGACCTTTCCTTATTCTTGATCTTAAATAATTTCTTTGTTAAGCTTGGTTTCTAGGAAGCGGTCAGGGCATAAGATACTCCTTAAGTCGCTAGATGATCTTGGTAAATCTACGATCTTAGAGCTTTGAGCATTAACTGAGTATTGTCATTTATCTTATTGGAATGAATTAGTGAAGTGGATCGGTTTTGACAAAAGCGATATTCTCATCAACTCGGGAGCAAGCTTTGATTTTGAGGGTTTAAATCTTTACATGCTTAAATGCATTGGGCGCCTAATTACAGGATCGCTCTGTTGGTATTATGTGAGATCGGCTTCCCGAGGTTGATGGTTTTGCTGACTTAGTGTTCGCTCTACTTCCAATATTTTCCTAAGCTCATTTTTAAAGCAACGATGGTGAAGCTCTTATCACTGAATTTGGGCTTTGAGGGGCATCAATGTCGATGACGGGGAGTTAGTATGATCTATCTGTTTGGTCCTATTCTCTAATGAGTTCTTCCTCAGGGATTCGTTTAACCTCAACAGAGTGGCCACACATAAAGTCAATTCATCATTCCTAGATTTAATCACGTCACTAACCCCATTGTTAAGATTTTTCACCCCCACATTAATATTCATATACAGGTCTGATATTTGTTTTTTCAGATTACATATGGTTGAGTATTTGTCTTGAAGCTGAGTTTTTAGCTGGTTAATTTCAAAAAAGTCTCAAAATTCTGGGAATTTTGGATTTATGCAAGCTTTTGAAGCAAGAAAACTTTCTTCCTTTAGTTGTATTGCAATTTCTAAGGAAATGCAATGTTTTTCAAGAATTGAGTATTTGTTTGAAAGTTCGTCAAAAACCTTTTTATCAACCATATCATTTGTTTTGAGCTTATTAGCTCAGTCTCAACCAAGGAACATTCATCAGAGTCATGTTCAGCCTTAAGGTCAGTTTGTTTAGATACATTAGTAGATGCATTATGTTGAACAGTTAAGGGTACCTCAGCAAATGACACCTGTTCATTTATCGGCCTGGTATGTGCATCCACATCATGTGTGACAGGAGTTACTGAGCAGCTGGTTATATCCTCATTCATTGTAGTATCTGAAATTCTGCATTCCGCAACACCCGATCTTTCAACTGATACATTGCCAGACTCATCACAACTATCTCGATTGTTCACGACACTTTCGTTCATGTTTCATCCTTTTGTGCAATTTTCTCAATATACTTTTCTACATTATCCATGAGTTGGATAAGTGTATTAATGAACTCATGAATTTCATTCGGTTATGTTTTTGAAAGAAATTCGGTCGGTGGTGATCGATCAGTGAATATTCCTATTGATGAGCGGTGAAATTGGTTGTGGATTACACGAAGTCTGACATTGGAACCATTCTTTAATACCTCCTTTTGGTAAGTTGAAGTTTCAATTGTTCTAAGTTCAAGCGTATGGTTCTCGTTAATGTAGATAAGTCTGACGAAGAAAGCACTACATGTTAGATCCATAGTTGTAGATAAAAGCGGATGAGGTGAGGTGAAGTAGGCGATGGGGCTCGATGCATTCCATTTGCATTGCATTATGTAGCATAAACAAGTGTAATTCTTTAGTATTGGACTCGTAGTATGAAGTGTTTGATCGTCATTGGTTGAGTGAAGCATGGTTAAATTTTACGTAGTAGTAAACACTTTCTTTATTCGCATTTATACACAAAGTTTGAGAACATTGGAGATTAAAGGATCAAGGTGTAAGACATTGTGTTGATAGTAGATGATGTGTCTTAAGGACAAATCGCTCACCTAAACCGCAACGCAGATGACAAGTCGATAAAGCTAGTTGCTAAACAAGTCGATCAAATCGCTTAATCATATAAGTCGCTAACTTAATAAACCGCTTGATGGACAAGTCGCTTAAATAACCAAATCGCATAAACTAACAAACCGCTTAAATGCAAGTCGCTTAACCAAGACAAAACGCTTAAATACACAACTCGCTTAAATAAACAAGTCGCTTGAATTGATAAATCGCTTCACCGCACAAATCGTACAAGTACGTCCACTCAATGGACAAATCGCTTCAATAAGCGATTTTTAGTCACACACAAATCGCTTCCAACAAGGGACAAATCGCTTACCAGAAGATGTGTCCGAGACTCAAATCGCTCACTTGAAAACAAACAGAAACACCACTTTTCAATCCAAAAATAATCCAACCACAGTTATTCAAGCCTTCCAAATCAAAACCTAAACACTTATAGTGATTCTAAACACAAAAGTACAATCAAAATCCAAACTTTAACACTAGATATGATCCAAATGATGCAAATAACTCTAAAATCTTTCAAACCCAAAAACCATATAAAACCACTAGAAATCCAAGAACATGTAAGATGAATGATCAAACCTTGGCTCTTGATACCATTTGTAACACATTGGATTTCATAAACACATCATATCATACAACAAGTAGGTGTATGGTTTAAGAGTTTAGAGAGAGAAAGTGGGATATTCTAGTGAGATAAAACAAATGGAAGGTTAGATTCCCAAATGAACATCCAACCCTCTCCCTTGTGGGGAGAGGGCTATTTATACAAATAACTACGCCCTCCTTCGGGCTGTGGATCAGGCATACAGTGGGTAAAGAGTTGTCCTTCTTCCACGGGGTTACACTAAACTAATAACTAACTAATTAACAACTGAATAACGATATGTCTACGAGCTAACATATGCTAGACTATAATTGGGGTGACCGACACTTCCTTATGGAATTTCCAATTCCTAACAGGGTTCAAAAATTCGTTTCTGGGCTTGGCATTGTTCCCACAATTGAAGAACCTATAAATATGTATTGTGATAATACTGTAGCCATTACTATAGCTAATGAAAGCGGAATCACCAAAGGTGCTAGACATTATCGCGCAAAAGTTCATTATCTTCGAGAGACCATTGAGATGTGTGACGTGAAGATATCAAAGGTTCACACAGATGACAACCTAGTTGATCCATTTACGAAAGCTTTAGCGTATCCTAAGCATTCTAAATTGACTAGAGGTATAGGTTTAATACCAGCTAGTAGTCTCATGTAAATCTGTGTGTTAATTAGTATTTGGATAATTTGAAACTGTAAGACAGTTATTACTTTCTGATAAATAAAGATATGAGGTATTTGTTATTTCATTCATATAATCTGTTATTCCATATTTGCATATTTAATCCATGAAATGATTTATTATTCTAAATATGTCCATTGTCGGTTAACAATATGGGAATATTTTTATGTAAGGCAAATGTGGTGTTGGTTATATTATAACGAGAATGTGAATTGTTCCCGCCAAACTCATGTGTATTCACAAGGGATGCATATTGGACACCCAACTTTCAAACATTTACTTTTGGATACTTGTCATAAGTAAAATATTGAAAATGGTTTGTTAAAGTCGTCCTTAGATTTGAGATACAAGCAAGTTCTGTTATGTTTGGATATCACTTTTGTAAGTATAAGCCAAACGCTATCCTGAATAAGGTAGTTATAAAAGCTATATTTCTGAGTGATGTTAAGCAGCATCCACAACACTTGTAGTCAACAAAGGATTTGTTACTCCACTTGATATGTGCAGAAAGATACCATGGTGCCTCTCCAGATTTAATCAGATAATTATTTGGCCAAACCCAAAGGGTAATACAAGATGATTCTTGATTACATTTGGTATATCTAAATTGAAATCTATAACGAGATTCTAAATGGTTAAACTATATGGAATGAGTTAGGATCCATATCCATGGTTTAACGGTATCTATAACAAGGATGACTAAAGCAAGACATAAATGACCATACTACGAGAGAAATTTTATGAAACTATATCTCGGACACTTTTAGTTAAATAGCGAGTGAGAGTATTGCTAGGCGTTTCCGTCATTGGTTTTGTGCTATTCGCTACTCCAACTCCCAGTGGGAGTTGGATTATGGGAGTTGATACGCATTTAAAACGACTAGAAGTGTGTGAGCCTATGAGGGCACACACGTTAAACACGAGAGTACGTTATATTATGTTTACTACTTGGACTTTATTTGACCCGTCTTTTGACAAACAAACTCGACCGATTGCTTAATGGATCCAAGCCCATCTACCAATTGATGGGTCATTGGATCAAGCTTATGGGTTAGAAGAGTTAGAATAAAGTAAGGTTTGATGATTGCTTGGAGGAAAAGTCTTGGAGACTATATATACTCGATCAGGGTCATCAAAACCACGCATTCATAATCTCTTTCACGATTACAAACCTAAACGATTCACTTCAATCTCTCAAGCTAAACCGATCGGATCATCAAAGGTTTTGGTTTTTGAGTCGAGTGATCTTGAACCCTAAACTTGCATCTTTGATTCAAGTGTTTTGAGGGTAAAGAGTTCGTATACCTTAGTTGGTTTTCCTGGTCGAATTGCATAGCTAAGCTTAGGGTTTCGTTTGTTTGTTCTCGGGTTAAAGAAGGTAAGAAGTTATCGGACGAACCGTTTTAGGTTCTCGGGTTGTTGCAGTTTCTCAGACAAGAAGGAAAAAGGTTTCTAGGGTTTTCTTGGTTCGTTTAGTTCAAGGTTTTCAAGGTTGATTGGGTAAACGTTCACGACTAGCTTTATCGGACGTATTCGTGGTTAAGTGTTTGTGTGTGGACTCGTAGAGGTATTCATTTTGAATACTTGGTTTCCTTGTTCGTTAATTACTTGCGGGTGACTACGAAGGTTAGTTTTCTTGATCCCTTTTATTAATTATTGTTTATTAATTATGTGTTAACCTAATTGCATAAACTAGATCCAAATACCACTGCGCACTCAGAGTGTTACTTGGTTAACTAGATCTAAAATCCCAACACTATCTTGACTATTCACACATAATCATGAGATCATAAGCTCATTTGATAAACACATGTTTCACTAGTTAAGTTGCGTCACAGAATTCACTGATGCTCTTTCTGATTTAAGTAGTCTTTATTTAATCATCGTCATGTTTGTCTGATTAAATTGAGAAATCAATAACTCATATGACAAACACATAGTTCATTAGCCTTTTTTTTGCTACACAGAGATTGCTAATGAATAAGTCGAAGATATCACAAAGCACATTTCGCTTGTTATCTCATTCGACTTAGGATGTGCATTTTAGCAGAAATCAAATTACATCAAGGAAATGAGGAATCACCTTAATGAGGAATCGCCTTAATGATTCCTTTAAATAATACGTACATTAGTTAAATTAATTTGAAGATAACATTCACTGGATCTTCATTATTGCTACTTATCCATGTTCACAACTCCTTACCCTGCGAGGTTAATGAAATGTAGAAGCATTAATACTGTTTTCAAATATATCGATCATGCATGTGTTTTAATGCAATGTATGTGTGTAGTCCCATTATGTCGTAAACCTTGTATGGATTCGGCATCCAGTTTGTTGATTCAAAAACTGCAGTCTGCAGAAGCACATTGTTGCTTTCAAATGTACTTGTTTACACAGATTTTGTTTATTACCTCAAATGAATGTATTTTTTTACAAAATAAAGTTTTTGAATCCAAGTGTGGAGTACAACATTTTATTAAGTTAAAATTTGAAAAGTGAGGACATATGTACACTTAGGTAGCTAGTGAAGGACTAGTTTATGGTTTACTAATGATAACAAGTCATTAGAGGATTATGTTGTTACCTTAGTTATGCACCCCCTTTGGTGCTTCTGTAGTAAGGATAAGGAACTCGGCCGTTCTCGATGCTGTTGATATCTTGCACAAGTAGTTGAAAATGCCTTTCAACTTCCTCAGCCGTCTTCCCAGGAACAGCCTTAGCAACATTGTGCCACCGGTCAGGTGTGTCCTTATCAAACACAGCAAGAGCTCTTTCAAAGGCTTTGTTCTGTTTGGCAGTCCACGAACCTGACCCATGCGACGACATTGAGCTTGATGGCATATTAACACACAAGAAAGTTGAAATAAGGCGCTAGCTTATATGTCTTCTAAGAACTCAGTCTTGTAAGTGTAGTGTCAAGTGCTGATATGTGAATATAGGTGGCAATGTGGGTCTTTTATAGGCTCCAGGAATAGTGGGATGAGGTAGAGTTGGGCTAGTTGGCTAAAAGAGAAGAATTTTTGATGATTCGTCTTCTTAGGCACCACAAGATAAGCAGGACAAAACTATCTCAAACATGGTGGAAGAATCAGCATCTTCTTAAGAGTTAAGAGCCATCACTCTTCGTATTTACTAATTATTTTTCATATCTTGATGATGTTTATGCCTAAAGTTCACTGAAATCCTCTAAAAGTTTGTTTTGCATTGATTAGACTATACACTAAAACTTTTATACTCGATAAATTAATAACCTCGATAATATTAATAATTTGTCCGATCCTAACTTTGACCAAGACAAATTTACACCTCAATCGATAAAATAATAATATAATTATTTTTTGAAACCCAACAATATATATATTGGTTCCAATAAAACTATAAATTGATAATTAATAAAAAAACCCCACAATTTCTTCAATGGCACGAACCTCATTTTTTTTTTTTTTGAAAGGTGAATTTCTTATAAAGTCTTCCGTGTCGCGGTTCGACAATGGGAGGTCTAGACTACGTTGTCTAAACCGGCACGGCTAGAGAGCTCCCTCGAGCGGAAATGCCTATTTCAAATACCGATGGGGGAAAACCCCTACTAATCCGCCTCAAGGCACGACAATTAATAGGGTAAACCCTTGCTTTTCCAAGATTCGAACACGAGGTTACGGGCCCAAACCCTTCATTAAAGGACTACCTTGAAGGAAAATCCTCATTCAACTCCTTGCAAGATTTGAACTCAAGACCTCCTTCCCCAAGAGCCCCTAAGGACTAAGGTGGCAATGAGCTAAGCCGGTTGGTTATGGCACGAACCTCATAACATTCATTAGTATACATTCATTAATTTCTTCAACGCCTTTAATTTATAAAATGTTAATTGAAACTTGTTTTTCTAGTTTATTTTTCATCTCTAACTAATATATATTTTAACTAGTATATCGGACTTGGAAATTTAATTGTCATTCGTAAAACCTATATAAATTAATAAATTATTAATGGGTTTCCCATTATTAATTTATCGATATAATAATATTTCGATAAATTAATAAAATATTCTGCTCCCAACATTTTAAATTTATAATCGTTTTGAGGAAAGTTCTTTACAGAACAATATTTAGCTAAAGATCAAATTAGATCTGTTGATTAGGTTAATTTGTATATCCATAACTGAGGAAATGATACAATATAAATACAGATGCAATACCCTAAATGACTATACGGGCTTGGCCCATTACACACTCAATAATAATACACTAACAGCCCCCCGCAGTTGGAGCGGGAGAACGCAGAACGCTCAAACTGGTCCGAAGCTCATCAAACAATGCAGACGGAAGTCCCTTAGTGAAAATATCAGCATACTGATAACGTGAGGGAACATGTAAAACGCGAACCTGCACCGTAGCAACCTGATCTCGAACGAAATGAATGTCAATCTCGATGTGCTTGATGCGTTGATCTTGCAGGATTAGAAGATAAATAAACTGCACCGACATTATCACAATAAACAATCATTGCCGAATGTAAGGCGAATGAAGTTCCTGAGAAGATTCCGCAACTGTGAAGTCTCACCACCGCATTAGCAACACCACGATACTCGGCCTTCGCGATCGAGCGAGAGTAGTATCTGTCTCTTGACGACCAAGATGAGATTGTTTCAAGGAAAACACAATAACTGAAGAGAACGTCGGTGGTCGGGCAACCCGCCCAATCAAGATCCGAATAAGCAACTAGTGAAGAAGTGGATGAAGAATACAATCGAAGACCATAATCCAAAGTACCACGAATATAACGAAAATCCTCTTGAGAGCGGTAAGATGAGGCTCCGGATCATGCATATGTAAACAAATCTGTGAGCTGCGTAAGACAAATCCGGTCTAGTGAAGGTGAGATCTTTCAGAAGCCCCGCAAGACTCGTAAAGGTCGGATCGAGACCGGAGTGCCATCAACTCCCAACTTGGACTCCAAATCAACAGGGGTCCTGAACGAATGACAATTGCGCATACCTGCGCGCTCTAGAATCTCTGATGCATACTTCTTCTGGCACAGAAACATCCCTGTGGTAGAACGTGAGACAGAGATGCCCAGAAAATAGTTCAATGGACCAAGATCAGTCATAGAAAACTCCTGATGTAATGAGGCTATAATCCTCTGAAGCAATGTTGTAGAAGAGGCTGTCAACAGAATATCATCCACATAAAGTAATAAGTAAGCAACATCAAGTCCCTGTTTATAAATGAACAAAGACGAATCACATCTGCTGTGAGAGAAACCAATGCGAGTAGCATAACTCGCAAATCGCTGAAACCATGCACGGGGTGCCTGCTTAAGACCATTTAATGAGCGTTGTAGTAGACAAACATGATCGGGATGCTGAGGATCCCGAAAAGCAGGAGGCTGGTGCATATAGACAGTCTCGGATAACATACCATGAAGAAATGCATTCTTGACATCGAGCTGATGAACAGGCCAATGCCGCGAAGCAGCAAGACTAAGAACCGTGCGGATAGTAGCTGGTTTGACAACCGGGCTAAAAGTCTCATCATAATCAACTCCAACCTGTTGACTGTTCCCATTGGCGACAAGCCGAGCCTTGTAACGGCTTAAAGTTCCATCTGCAAAATACTTGTGCTTGAATAACCACATGGAACGAACAATGTTCGCGTTAGATGGTCGTGGCACAAGAACCCATGTATTATTTTTAATTAAAGCATTATATTCGTCAAGCATAGCAAGTTGCCAGTTAGGATCTTTGATGGCGGCGTACGACTTTGGAGTGGGAGAAATAGTAGACACAAGACGCTTATAACGCGGATTCTTTTATTTGTTCCAACTTGAAAGCGAGTGACCATGGGATGAGTTGAGGTTGGGTTGGGTAAAGGAGGATGGGTTGCGAGAATGGGGGAGGGTAGTGGGTGGTTCGGATTGGTTTGGATTTTGAACTGGTGTGTGTTGGTTGGACAGTGGGCTGGTAGTTGGGTGGGTCGGGATGGTAGCCGACTGAGGTGAGTTGGATTGCGGAGAGTTGACCGGTTGAGGTGTGGGATGAGGTTGTTGGATCGTTTGGGTTAAAATTTGGCGGGCTATAAAGTTAGGAGATTATCGAGAAATGTATAAGATGGAGCATCATTAGGTGTAATCGATCCATAAGGAAGATGGTCTCATCAAACGTGACATGTCGGAAATAATTATTTTGTTTGTGGAAAGGTTTAAACAACGGAAGCCTCGGTGATTGGATGGGTAGCCAAGGAATATACAAGGTGTAGAGCGTGGTCCAAGTTTATGATTGGTGTCAAGGTGAACATAACACAACACTCCAAAACACGTAAAGACGTGTAATTTGGTCGAGTGTTATATAGGCGAAAGTGAGTGTGTTATTGTTGATTGCTTTGGAAGGTAATATGTTCAAAAGGTAGGTGGCCATGTGAAGTGCTTCAACCCAAAAATAAGGCGGAAGGTGAGCTTGAAAAGCAAGGTACGAATGAGGTTATTAATGGTACGAATCATACGCTCAAATTTTCCATTTTGTTGGGAGATGCGTGGACACGAGAAACATGTGGATGCCATGTTTGGTAAATAATTGGCTAAAGATGGTGTTATCAAACTCTCCACCATGGTCACATTGAAAGCTTTAATTTCCGCATTAAATTGAGTTTTTACAAGAGAACGAATTCAACAAACTTAGCAAAAGTGTCGATTTATTACGCAAAGGATATACCCACAAGTAATGAGAATAATGGTCCAAAAAATAACATAGTATTTAATACCACTTTGACTCGGAAGGGAGATGTCCACAACCGAATGCACAATATCAAAAGGAAATTTAACGACGTTTGAGACATAGAAAATGGAAGCCTCACATGCTTGCCAAGTCGACAAGCATGACAAAGTTGAGGAGACTTCACTTTATTACACAAAATTGAATTATTAGAAAGCAAAGCACGTAGCACTTCATGTCCGGGATGTCCAAGTCTTTGGTGCCACGATGATGACTAGCAAGGAAAGCTTGTGGGTGAGAGGTAGGCGTGGTCGCGGGATACAAGTCACCGGTGCTATCACAACGGAGGAGGATTTGCGAGTCAAATAATCCTTCAGGAAAAACCAAACTCGTCAAATTCGATAGAGACTTTGTTATCACGGGTAAATTGACTGGACGGAAATTAAATTTTTACAATATGAGGGTAATTAAAACATTGTGAAGATGAAGGGGATGGTGAGGGTTAGGCAACAAGCTATGGCACTGTTAGTGACCGGTATGGAATTACCGTTACCAACAAAGATGACGGATAAATACTTTTATTATAAATAGTACAAAGATTATTTGCATTAGAATTTAAATGTGAAGACGCACCTGTGTCCATATTCCATCCAACATTCCCAAGATCCTGTAAGGTCATGGTATTGAAAGCTTGCGGAAGAAGCGTATCTTGACCATTGTACCCGGCATACGAACCCGAAGTATTCTGTTGAAATGGATGGTTGTTCGAATGGACCTGAGGTACCGTGTTATGAGCATGTAAATTTGTTCGAGAGGCGAGCTGTATTGGTTGTATTGAATTTGAATCCGGAGGGTTTGGGTGGTATTGGTGGTCGGTTGGCACGATAATTTTGTTGTTGAGCATGTAACACACGTTGGGCTTGTGAGATGTTGTCGCCAACCCATATTGGGCTAGTAAACTGTTGTGCTTGTACTAATTCAACCAACCGAGCTTGGCCCATTCCACTAAGCACACCATTATTAGTATTAGGTATCCCACTAGTTTGACTATTATGTGAAGACCAAAGTGAATTACGTGAAGATACAACATGTCCACGAGGTGTATTATTTGCATGAACAAAGCGACACCCAGTCCCCCATTTGCACATACCGGTTCGACCAAAATGTCGACAAACATTTGTTGAGGTTGGTCCACGAGAGTCACGAGTTCGGTTATCACGAGGTTGGGTTGTAGAACTCTCGGCTAACAAAACATGTGGTGCCGAGGATGTGTTGAGTGAAACCGAGGGAGTGGTTTTGTGCTTTAAACGAAGGTCCTCGGTTGTGACCATGGACCTAACGGTGTCAAGGTCGGGAAAGGGGTCACGGTGTGCAATGATGCCGGTTACATGAGCAAACCGGTCACTCAAACCATTGATGGCATAAGTGACGCAGGTCGTCATCATGCATTGGAGAACCAAGGTCGGAAAGCAAAGTTGCAATCGACTCTATCTTAGCAAAATATGAGTCCACCGTCATGTCACCTATGTCTAAAACCCAAGCTCACCCTCAAGAGCAATAGTTTTGGTTCTTTGTTGTCTAGGAAAATTTTTCAAGGAAAGTCCATGCGTCTAGTGCGGTTTTAGGGTTTGCTTTAACAAGGCGACCAACAAGAACATCATTACACGTTAAAAATATCCAAGACTTAACGAGAGGATCTACCTTTAACCATTCCGTGGTAGGGAACAACGACACTTGAGGATTGCGTGGGTGCAATGATGTGATCCAAAACTTCCAAACCGTCACAAAGGCTTTTGAAAAGAAGACCCGTGAGGAGTAGTTTGACTTGGCGAGATCGAGCTTCACAGAACAAGGCTTGTGATGGGAGGTATGGCGTAGTAGCTTATCGGCTTTGGAGAGGGTAGGATGGGAGGATCTGTGTGTTGACCATGGTGGTAAAAATAACAGGGGTATGCGAGAGATGATTGGTTGTTTTTTTTTCTTTTTATTACGGATATAAGTGAATGTTTGCTTATGGTTTGCAAACGTGATATTGAGAGATGATTGGTTGTTTGTTTATGATCACAAACCGATAATGGAGGCGAGAAAAGCGGAAAAAAATTATTAGGGTTTAATTAGGAGAGGATCGAAGGCTATGATACCATGTTGATTAGGTTAATTTGTATATCCATAAGCGAGGAAATGATACAATATAAATACAGATGCAACACCCTAAATGACTATACGGGCTTGGCCCATTACACACTCAATAATAATACACTAACAAGATCATCCTGGCACTTCATTTTTATATCATCTGATGGTAGAGATTATACCATCCCATCATTTTAAATTAAGTGGAAGGGTAGTTTTGTAAATTAACTACACCTTTATTTACTCACCCACTCAACACACTCAGTCACTATCATTCATTCACTTTCACCAAACTATTCCCCCCATTTCTCTCCCAATAATTGTTTCCCCCATTTCATCAGAAAATCTTCATCACCATCATATTCATCATCCTCGTGAAATACACGCTCCTTGAAAGAAGAAAAAACAGTTACAACAAAATACCAGTACTAGTCCACGTAGGATGTGTATGTGTTCGCCTACGTCACATCCAGGCTCATTCCGTTGCAGTTTACATAAAAACACAAACAATCACCATACAACTAGAACGACGTCGCTTTCATCGAATCGGTTAAATGCGTGGAGATCGATATGACGAATTCGTTAGTGCGAATAGGTACAGTTGTAGGAGGTGATCCGCATCAACGGCGAGAACGTCATTTACGGATCAAGTGCCGGTTATCGCGATGACGCGGCTAATGATCCGTGATGATGTTGATGACGTGGACGGTACAAATAGTTTTTACAAATAAAATCCGGTTACCGAATGAATGAAATCCTGAACTAGATAGTTTTTGTACTGTCACAATTTTTGGACTGTCACAATTGTTTGAACTCGTGTTAAATGCCATGATACTTATAAACCATTTACGTGAGGTGTATGTAAGGCATTGGAGGATTAAAAAAAAAAGGTAGTCTTTATGCAATTTTGCATTTTGATTAAGGGGATGGAGATTTTTTAGGTTGTCTCTATGTCAGAGCTCTAGGTGTCGTGACATAGGTTCACCTCTTCATCACCGCCACATCATCTCCACATCACTATAACAAACCTTCACAACTAACCACAACTAACCTCCCCCTCTCACTCACAACAAACCTCAACTTACTCATTTGAGGCCCATCACTTACAACTTTATTTTTTTTTATTCAAATTTCTAAATAAACTAAATTCATTTAATTAAAATAAACATTATACAACACAATGAAAAAAATATAAGAAACGTAAAATATACGGTAAAAAACATACGTACTTTCAAATTTAAACACAAGTAAAATAAAGATATTAATTTTACAATTTTGAGTTAAAAAAAATAATAAAAAAATAAAAATAAAAAAACCCATTTTTAAACGGTATAGTTTTGAGCGGGATTATTTAAATTCATATTCAAATTCAAATTCAAAATCAGATTCAAATTGGAGCGGAATTATTTAAATTCAAATTCGAATTCCAATTCAAAATCATATGTGCCTATATATACAACTCTACAGGATCCATTTATCACACACAACTCACACACACAAAATGTCTTTGCAGATTTCTCTCAACAATTCCAAGTCTACAACAATCGCCGGAAACTACCTTTCCAAGTCCACCACAATTGCCAGAAACTACCTTTCCAACTCCACCACAACTGACGGAAACTACATTTCCAACTCCACCAGAAGAAGTTGAAGTTTATTCAACACCACCAGAAGATGTCTTTCCGGTTTTCCAACCGGAAATGTATTTGTAAACACTCCACCTCTTAACAATCCAATTGTTAACACTCCACCAGTTAACAATCCACCTGCTAACAGTCCACAGGTGGACCTCCAAAACAATTCATTTGGGTTTAGTGAGGCAGAACTGGTTTGACATCAGAAGCAAAGTACTATCTTTGGCAAGTTTAATTCTCTTCGAGTGAAGAGGGTTACAACTCGATGATTCGTATTGTAATTTCTTATTTCAATTACTTTGGTGGTAGTTTGTATTAAGCGATTATATGGGTAAAGTCAAAAATGATAAACATCTTTCTCAAATGTACTAATACGACAAACATAGTCGTTTATGTATCAATATCTAAACCAAAGATCAAATATGTGCAATAATGGGTACTTCTTCACATCTTCATCTCTTATATTTGCATCGTTAGTCCTTTTATACTAACGATTAGTTAGTAAATAACTTAAAACTTGGTTTTCTTACGTTTCGTCCGATTTTTACGTTTTCGTCCCTTTTTACGTTTTTCTGCTTTGTACGCCGAACGTTTTTACGCTTTTGTCGATTTTTACGTTTTCGTCCCGGTTTTACATTTCGTTCGTTTTTACGCCGCTCGATTTTTACGTTTTCGTCCGCTTTTACGTTTTCTTCCGATTTTCTACGTTTCGTCCATTTTACGTTTTCGTGAGATTTTTACGTTTTCGTCCGATTTTTACGTTTTCGTCTCTTTTTCGTTTTCGTCCATTTTACGTTTTCGTCCGTTTTTACGTTTTCGTCCGTTTTACGTTTTTGTCCCATTTTACGTTTTGTCATATTTTTACGCCGTCCGTTTTTCGTTTCATCGATTTTTCGTTTCGTCCGATTTTTACGTTTCGTCCGGTTTTCGCGTACATTTTTACGATTTCGTCCGTTTTTACGTTTTAAATACATTTTTCGTTTCGTCTCTCTTTTACGTTTTGTCCGTTTTTACGTTTCGTCATTTTTTTACGTTTTCATCCGTTTTTCGTTTCATCCATTTTATATTTTCGCCGGTTTTTACGTTGTCGTCGATTTTTACGCTGTCTCTATTTACGTAAAAATCGTGCAAAACGTAAAAATGGACGAAACGTAAAAATAGGACGAAAGATAAAAGCGACTAAAAAAAAAAAGACGAAACGAAAAAGGACAAAACGTAGAAAACATGATCGAAAACGTAAAAATCGGACGAAAACGAAAAAGTGACGAAACGTAAAACCGGACAAAATCGTAAAAATCGATTCAAAACGTAAAAATCGACGAAAACGAAAAAGGACGAAACCGTAAAAATCGGACGAAAACGTAAAAACGGACGAAAACGTAAAAATGCATTGAAAACGTAAAAAATCGAACGAAACGTTAAAAGACGAAACGTAAAAATCGTACGAAAACGTAAAAACGGACGAAAACGTAAAAAAATCGGATTTAAAACGAAAAGACGAAAACGTAAAACCGGATTTAAAACGTAAAAATACGAATAAAAACGAAAAATCGGACGAAACGTAAGAAACCAAGTTTTAAGTTATTTACTAACGGCCGTTAGTATAAAAGGACTAACGATGCAAATATAAGAGATGAAGATGTGAAGAAGTACCCATTATTGCACATATTTGATCTTTGGTTTAGCATATTGATACATAAATGACTATGTTTATCATATTGGTACATTTGAGAAAGCATGTTTATCATTTTTGACTTTTACCCTATTATGTATTTGTTGTTTTCACTTTAATATTCAATTAATGTAGTGTTTTAACTTAAATGTTAAATGTAATTTGTGTTTTTAATTTTATGTTTGCATTTTTTTCCTCCAAAACACTTCATCTTCTATTATACAAAACACTTCACTTTCAAAACAATTTGTATTTTTTTTCCTCCAAATACATTCATCTTCCAATGTTTAAAAGGAAAAAAAGTACAACACAACTTCGTTGTGTGACGAAGAAGGCGATTAACATGAGGGGCGGAAGACGAGCGGTGTCAGGCGGCGGCCAGCGTCGGATGGCGAATGTTCACCGTGAGCCCACACTTAGAGCTCTTAAGAATTGGTGGTGGACCCCAAGTGGTGTAGCAGATATGGCACAAAGCCACAAAGACATAAGGTGTTAAAATTAGCACTTAGCATATAAGTTTTGTTCATGTTTGTTAAAGTGTGTTGTTCATGGAAAAGTAGATTGTAAGTTCAAGTCAGGTCATAATTGAAAAAGACAAGTTCAAGTCATAAGCATTATTGATTGATATGAATGTGTTGATTTTAGGTGTATTTTTTTTTTTACCGCGAATCACATGTGACTTTACATTAAATTATTTTTTGAAAGTGAATCACATATGATTTACTCTTTTTTAAATTAAAAATGAATCAACGTAATTTACATTTTTTCATAACAGAGCAAAAAAATAAATAACAGAATCACACGTAAATTCAAATATTTGTTTTATAAAATGAAGGAATAAGTTGATTTGAAATTAAAGATCGCATGTGATTTATTACTCTAAAGATCAAATGTGACTTGTAAAATCATATGTGATTCTTTGGTGGATCACATGTGATTCTTTTGGTGAATCATTTGTGATTTTTTTGTGGATCACTTGTGCTTTTTAAAATAACAAATCATATGTGATTTTTTACTGATCACGTGTGATTTTTCCGCATGGAAATTTTGAAAAGAAAGTTCGTCGAAAGTATATAAAGTGAATATCGTAGAAAGATGACTTTTTCTCGTCGCGATGGCGTATTTTTATAACGAAGATTTTCCGTTTACGAGATATATTGTTTTTTAAAAGAGGTGGAAAATGGGTTTTTATAGAATTACATTTTTACCCTTCTTTTATTATTTTTTGTTTTCATCTCATCTATTAAATGAAAAAAAGATGAATGGTTAAAATCTTATGATTTGTTCTTTATATTAAATGTGTTTTCTATTGATCTCACCTCTAGTTTATGTATATGGAATTATGGATTACGATAGAGTGATTATCACTCCTAATTACAAAGATACATTTTAGATTATAGTATATTTTTAATATGAAAACTAGTATACTGAAATATCTTTCAGTTGATTAACAAATCTTCATATTTTTTAATAGGAATTAGCATTAAGGGAGCTGAAATTGTAGTATAACAAAAACTTTAAATTGTATGTTCTACTTATCACATACATTGGGTTACAAAAAAAAAAAAAAAAAAAAAAAAAAAAACACTTTGACAACTACTCCTTCCGTCCCAAATTATAAGTCCATTTTGACTTTTTCAAAGTCTTTTTATTTCAATTTTGACCTTAAATATTTTTTTTAGTGTTATATAATACTTGATGAAAAGTATACCAATAAAAATGCATTTAAAACACAAGTCCATTTATATATTTTGATCAAGTATTATATAACACGAAAAGAAATATTTAAGGTCAAAGATGAAATAAAAGACTTTAAAAATCAAACTGACTTATAATTTACGATGAAATAATAAAATATACTAAAGAGGTATCTCAGACGTTCTGTGTAGCTACCCCGTGATTAAAATTTAGGCGCCAATAAAATAACAATGACAAACCGATTAACCGGAGAAAAAATGATCCTAGTCCGATTCGGTTCACCCGCTTTTACCGGTTCCGATTGGTCCTCTCCGTTTCATTTTTAACGGTTTTATTGGCTAGCCGAACCTATTTTCAAAATCATACGTACCATCAACTTATTAAGATATTAATGTATAAAGTTTTATATGTTTTATTAGTTTGTACAATGTATATAATAACATGTATTTTTCATTTTAGAGGTGTTTTAAAACAATATTAATTAGTGTGTTTAATTATTTTATACTTGTATCAAAGATGTATGTTTAATTGATTTGTACCAAAAACTCTATAGGTTATATATTTTAATTTTAAGTTTTTGATAACTGGGAAAATGTTAATAATAAAAAAGGTTAATCATTCATAATTTCACAATGCTTTGAAAGTACTAACATCCACACAAACATTTAAACGCAAGTGTTCATATTAGGTTGTTTCTTTGGTTAAACTTAAACAAATAAAAGAGAGAGATCGCATTTTTATTGCCAGGCCATTCATGTTTTTACCCTCTATATAGTGTGTCTGATTACATGGCGAATTGTTTTTACCCTCTTTGGTTAAACTTAATTAGCCTCATCGTTCATCAATGGCGAATTGTGAAGCATTAGATGCGATAAATTTTCATAAAAGGTTAGAGATCGAATAGCTTAGCTAGAAACCTTAACTTAATTAATGGATACAAGTAGGGTTTTTATTACTTCATTCTCAGTTTGCATTTTGAGATATTATATGTGATATATATGTCATGTCGAATCGCGTAACTCATTTGATAAATTACTAATGATCCTGCTAGTTTCGTATCATATATCATGCATAAATTTCACTTAGATTATATGATATTTTAGGCCATGTTCCTTAATCACAAAATTTGTAACTCATACCTTAAACACATATTCATAAGTTGATTTGCTACACAATTTAAGTCGTTTATCAAAATTTGGGTAATATTGTTCACATAGAATCATGAGATCATAAGCTCATTTGATAAACACATGTTTCACTAGTTAAGTTGCATCACAGAATTCACTGATGATCTTGCTGATTTAAGTAGTTTTTCAATCATTGTCATGTTTGTCTGATTAAATAGAAATCAATAACTCATATGATAAACACATAGTTCATTAGCCTTTTTGCTACACAGAGATTGCTAATGAATAAGTCGAAGATATCACTAAGCACATTCCGCTTGTTATCTCATTCGACTTAGGATGTGCATTTTAGCAGAAATCAAATTACATCAAGGAAATGAGGAATCACCTTAATGATTCCTTTAAATAATACGTACATTAGTTAAATTGATTTGAAGATAACATTCACTGGATCTTCATTATTGCTACTTATCCATGTTCACAACTCCTTACCCTGCAAGGTTAATGAAATGCAGAAGCATTAATATATACTGTTTTCAAATATATCGATCATGCATGTGTTTTAAGGCAATGTATGTGTGTAGTCCCATTATGTCGTAAACCTTGTATTGGTTCGGTATCCAGTTTGTTGATTCGAAAACTGTAGTCTGCAGAAGCACATTGTTGCTTTCAAATGTACTTGTCTACACAGATTTTTTTTAATACGTCAAATGAATGTATTTTCTTACAAAAAGGAGTTTTTGAATCCAAGTCTGGAGTGCAACATTTTATTAAGTTCAAATTTGAAAAGTGAGGACATGTGTACACTTAGGTAGCTAGTGAAGGACTAGTTTATGGTTTACTAATAATAACAAGTCATTATAGGATTATGTTGTTACCTTAGTTATGCACCCCCTTTGGTGCTTCTGTAGTAAGGGTAAGGAACTCGGCCGTTCTCGATGCTGTTGATATCTTGCACAAGTAGTTGAAAATGCCTTTCAACTTCCTCAGCCGTCTTCCCAGGAACAGCCTTAGCAACATTGTGCCACCGGTCAGGTGTGTCCTTATCAAACACAGCAAGAGCTCTTTCAAAGGCTTTGTTCTGTTTGGCAGTCCACGAACCTGACCCATGCGACGACATTGAGCTTGATGCCATATTAACACACAAGAAAGTTGAAATAAGGCGCTAGCTTATATGTCTTCTAAGAACTCAGTCTTGTAAGTGTAGTGTCAAGTGCTGATATGTGAATATAGGTGTCAATGTGGGTCTTTTATAGGCTCCAGGAATAGTGGGATGAGGTAGAGTCGGGCTAGTTGGCTAAACGAGAAGAATTTTTGATGATTCGTCTTCTTAGGCACCACAAGATAAGCAGGACAAAACTATCTCAAACATGTTGGAAGAATCAGCATCTTCTTAAGAGTTAAGAGCCATCACTCTTCATATTTACTAATTATTTTTCATATCTTGATGATGTTTATGCCTAAAGATTACTCAAATCCCCTGAAATGTGTTTCGTATTGATTAGAGTATATATGGAATTATGGATTACTATAGAGAGATTATCACTCCTAATCACAGGATGCATTTTAGATTATATATAGTACAGTATATTTTTTTACAGAGTAAATTGCAAAAATAGTTCTTGTGGTATGTCCATATTGCAAGTACAATCCTTACCTTTTCTAAAGTGCAAGCGTCGTCCCTGTAAGAATCTATTGGTGCAGATATCGTCCCTGCCTCAAAGTGAAATTACTAAAATGCCCGAGGTGAAAGTCAGTCTCACAGAAGTCAAGGGCATTTTAGTCATTTCACTTAGAGGCATGGACGAAATCTGCGCCAAAGGTTTCCCACAAGGATGACGCCTGCATTTTCGAAAAGGTAAGGACTGCGCATGCAAATTGAACATTCTATAGGGACGATTTTTGCAATTTACTCTTTTTAATATGAAAACTAGCATACTGAAATATCTTACAGTTGATTAACATATCCTTATATATCATCAATAACCCCCTTTCAGAATGTGTATATGAGAAGTGAAGGGATACTTGTCAAATATCCGAAAAAACTATCTTGGGTCACCCATATAATATATCTTTACAGTAAGTCAGTCTAGTGCCGGATTCAGAAATATATGACAGGGTATGCAGTTTTACAGAATTCTATCATAGTGCTCGGAATGTTAAACTCTTGAGAATTTTGAAAAAATAATAAACTATTTAAACAATGGATGATGCTTAAAGGGTAGGCACGCGCATACCGTCTAGCTCGAATTAAAATGTCCGCCACTGAGTCGGTCTAGTAATTCCGTGCCTTACCAGTTCCCATAACCAACATTTCTGTGCCATAAAATGTTAATCCAGATAAATGCTCCTAGAACCACTTGTGCATAATGTAATAAAACTTGAAGACTGCTCTAGATTTAGTATTTTCAGCTCTGGGAAAAAAATACATGCCTAGATTAAGTGACCAAACAAAACGTTTCACGAGGGTGTAAAGAATCAATGTTTACTAGTTCTAGAGTTCACGAGAAGAGAACAAACTTTTTAAGTTGTGCAGAAACTAGAATGGTTTTTATGTACTTTGTCCTGAACAAAAATCCAATATTGTAGCTGGCTAGGCTAATGTTATCCTGACTGTTATTTGGTTATGCCCATTCTACATTCACAGCTCAACACTTGTTGCCTCTTCCTCTCTCCAAATATTCACTATCTTATTAAATGTTTTTCATGAAAATCCACAACTGATGTCCCTTTAGTTGGTCGCATATGGCATATGGAATAGAGGATTATGCTATATGATCGTTGTTTCTTTATGTTACTATTGTTATTTTGTGCAAGCTAGAAATGTGATTTAGAAAGAAAATAAAAGCATCACTCAAATACCGTTTTACTGTCAGTAATTATCCTTTAGTGCGTGTTCATCATTATGTGTTGCACGTGAAAAAGATTGATTGGCACTACAAGAATTGACCCCTTTAGCGACGATACTTTTAGAGACGATGCCAATTAGACAAATTATATGTTTGGGGATTACAAGCTGGGTCACCAAAGGTAGTTAGGATGGATTGTAGTACTATGTTGTATATCTATAAGTTTTTGCTTTTTAAATTTGGTTTTATGATTCACGTGACAAAAGGTTCCCGACTTGGCCTTGTAAGAACAAGTAGCTAATTGCTAGTCAGTCTATTATGTGGTTATAGTCGTATACACTCATAATATGTCTATACAGACTGTAAACATAGTATAAATTATCATTCTGAACGTACTCACATCACGTGCTATATTGCAATCGGTAAATGTATGTTTCTCAGGAGGAAGGGTGTTAAGAGTAAAAACATAATTTGAATGCAACAGCTAGTTTAAGAAAAACGGGTAAACGGACGAGGTTTTTCCCTGTTTAGGTTTGCCGGAGAGGCCGAGAATTTTTGAATCAAATGTACATGGCCTCACCTGTTTAATCCTGGGACCATTTCCGACACTTCTCTGGCCACCCCTAAATGTATACACCTAGCGAGTTTTGAACCATTGAACTCTCGTGAGGAAACCAAAGAGCTTACAACTAGGCCATTTGGTGATGGTTCAATAGCTAGATTAAGAATCTAGGGTAAAATCTTAAAATGAATAATATTGTGTGATGATAGGTTAATAATGGAGTTGTAACTTTCATGGTGAGCTAAGCATATTGCCTTTAAAGTAAATAAGCTATATATCCTTTTGTTATAGGTATTGTCTTGATCCACTGCTTTACAGTCTGATTGATTCTTGGTCTATTCTTCTCCTCAGGGGACCCCATTCTTCTCAAAATTCACTAACAGACCTTCTAACATTAGTTTGTACCTTATACAAAAAAAATTACTCTGTTGAGGTTAGTGACGGTGAGTCTTTGACACTACGCTACTTAAGCGAGGTATCCCCGTGACCCTTTCCCCGACCACCTCCAAGATGTGTACCTAGTGCGGTTTGAACCTGAGACTTCTTTTGAGAACATGAGAGTGTCTAACCCCTATGCTATGTTGGTGGTTTTTTTGGGAATTTGTGTAATTCCAAATACTATTACAGAGTTTTTTTTTTTTTTTTCATGCATGGAATAGACTTAAGAGGTTGAACAATTAATAAATATTGGTGTCTCTTTTTTTTTTTTTTTCTTCTTTGTGTACAATAATGTATGGAGGTGTACGATCCCAACACAAAGTTGAGCGATGAAGGGCAACTCCATCAACTCGAAAGGAAAATGAGAATATTATTTTCCCTCGTCGGTTGGATGTCAATTATCCAAATATTCTGGATAAGTTTGAATGATTACTATCACATAACGTGCTTAAACAAGTACAGTTCAAAGATATTAGATCAAACTTTAATGAACGGAACCATATTCAGTGGCAGAACATATATCTACTTTGAATTTTCATAAAGTCGATTACCTTTCACACTTTTGAGGTTCATTGTGCAACATAGATATTTGAACTTTGAACAATTTATATGGCCCAGAGTTGCTTGGCTACACTGGCAACGTAAACTTTTTCACTTTGGTATCCACAAAGCAAGTGGCTATGGCACACGGTGCAAGTGGAACAGGAACATAGCTGATGAATTTTGCATTAAATATCTTGAGAACTTGCTCTTGTAGAACATTTATTGTCTCTTTGGCCGGAAGAAAGGAGTAAAAATAACAGATTTGAGATCAATGGGGTTCAATAAAGTTAGGTGTATTTTGAGAAATTTGATAATAGTCAAGGAAAGCATTTAAAAGCAATAACTAAATGTTAGAATTTTCGTGTGTGTGTGAGTGGTAATAATCAAATAATCTGGATATATTCCCTGAATCGTGTAGAGATCACTTTTACCAAGTATTTCGACCCTATACGCCCGGTATCACGAAATCCTCAATTGGATAATTGGAGAATCACTGTTTCTAAGGCGTGAGAGAACAAAGCAATACGAAAAGTTGTTATGTAAGCTCTCTTTGGAAGAGATCAAGTCTTATATTAACACAACCGAAAGTTAGTTATTTTCGGTTAAAAGCGGTGGCGGGAAGAGTCACAACTCTTGGTAAAAGTCGTGTCTTTTAGTGGGAAAAACCTGTTGGAGGGAAAAAACGGGTATCCCTTGACCCTCCAAGGGGGCGCGACCCCCTTGACCCCCGCACTTAATTGTGGCGGCATTAGGCTAGCTAGAACGAGTGTTCACTCCGCACCTCCTTACTTGACTATAAGCTAAACTTGACTAAGTGCTTGATCTCAAGTAAATCACAATTACACAAAATATAAGTGATGACACTAAAGGACCTGCTTTGTTTGGTGATTACTTTTATGGGTAATTTTTAACCAACTTATTGGATTGTTATCTTAAAACATTACATAAGTCAGAGTCTCACACTGCATCCGTGTGTGTAAAGGAGATAAGAATGCTAAATCACATGTCTATGTCGATTTGCTGATTGGTGATGTAGATAGGAATTGGTCATCATGGAACTTTGGGAAGAAGGGACCCTCGTATACAAGTTGCTGAAGTAGTACTTGTCGAATATTGGACCCATGGTAATGGGGCTGTGGTGATCAAGACACCAAATATGACCCAAAGTCTAGTTTTAAAACATGCTATAATTGACCCATTTTAACTTAAACTCTTTTGACCCATAAACCAACCCATTCAACCCGTTCGACTTGCCACTTCTAGTTGTAGCGACATAAAGCAAAATACCAATATGCGGAAACGTCATCATCCTATTGGGCACCAGAAGCAAATTCACGAATCCACCCTCACCACTTCAAGGTTGTTGTGCTTAAGATCCATTTCATGAGTGGGTTAGAACATATTTGCATGTCTAAAAATGTGCTTTAAACAATAATATGGTATTTACCTATGTGGGCAATTGGGAATATCTATCTCCTGATTCCAGATAAGCAAATAGTTAAGAATCTATGACTTTATTGGAACTGGTCCAGTGAAGAATCAAATCTACCATTGAATTGTCATTAAAAGAAAACCGAATATTACACCCCTAATATAGTGAAACAGTACATGCCGATACTTTCATAAATGATCTTTAGAATTATTCTAGTCCCGATTTTGCAACGCTGGAACTTGGAAGCCACACGCCTTTTGTACTGCAGATCTGTTTTTTTTTTTTTTTTTTTTTTAAATATCAGACTTCTTTTAAGACTTAAGAGTTTGCATCAAAGTTGATAATGCACATGAGGTTACTACACCTAGAACCTAGACTCTTTAATTTAGTCTAAATTTATACATGAACATATTTAGGTTGTATATCGGGTTTCAAGAAAATTGTGTATAGCATTGGTTGGAATCAAAAATTTGAGAGATTCTATGTACAATCCGAAATATGTACACAGTTTGCTAGCAAAATTTGAGAGATTCTATGTACAATACTGAAATATGTAGTGGGATCTTGAATTTATGTATCCGTGTGCCGTCTTTGAAAAATTTCCTGCGAAATATTCAATGTGGAATCAAATGCTTTTCCTCCTTTACTGCACTTTGTTAACAGAGGAACAATAGTTGTGTTAGATTTAAACTTTCCAGTTCTGTAAGATTTGTCTTCTACGGCATACATTCCTGAGATTGACACATCAATAAAAATGATGCTACACTATACATTTCTATTGTCTTTATTAGAGCACTCTATTCATAACTTAATAACACCAATAACACCATCCACGTCAGCGACACATCAGCTTTAACATTTAACATTAACATCCCCAAAAAACACTCACAACCATAACATCCCAATAACACCATAACACCAATAATATTTCATATTTTCAATTTCAACCCCTAAACTAAAACAAACACTTCATTTATTAAAACACATATCACATTTAACATTAAAACACCACGACATTAAACGTTAAACACGGATTACATTAAAACTTAAAAAACGTACATTAAATGTTAAAGACAATTAAATAAAACTACTAAAACTTAAAAAAACGAATCATCCGAGTCTCAACCATCGAGGCGGTTGGCGGAGAATAAAACTCCCATTCATGTATCGACTCTCCATGATGTCGAAGAAGTTGTCTTTAGTCTTGAGCTTCGTGCTTCTTGCTCGCGTGAAATTTCTTCACGTGTTTGCACTTCCATAATCTCCCTAACGTTTTCTTCATCTTGTTCCGGTTCTTGGGAGGAAGCCTCACTTAACCCGCTAGGGTGGTTTTGAAAATCCATCTCGTGACTGCTCACGGATGAACTTGGAACAATTGGGAGGTGCACGGATGTTTTCAAGACCCACCGGAAAGACATTTTATGGTGGTGTAGAGTAAACATCGAGTTCAGTAGAGTTGGAAAGGCGGTTTCTAACAAGTGATTTGGATTTGGAAAGTTCGGTTTCCAAGAACTTTTCCTGGGTGGGAATTCTTGAGAAAAATCTTTCTGAGACATTTTTGTGTGTGAGTTGTGTGTGTAAGTTGTGTGTTAACAACTCTATTAGATCAGTTATATATAAGCGATTTTGATTTTGAAATTGAATAAATCACTCATATTTGATTTTTAAATTTCAAATTTGAATTTAATTTATCCCGCCTTAATCGACCAAATATAATTTAAATTTGAATTTGAATAGGTTGAGGGTGTAAGTGAAAATTTATTTGAAATGGTGTAGGGGTGAAATGATTTTTTTTTTTTTTTAATATGTAACGCGTTAGCCACCAGAACGCCCTGGGACTAACGGCGTGATAATGTTGCACTTCCAAGGGTAATAGCGCAATAACGCCGTTATTGGGGATTAACGCCATTTTGACGTTAAGGATGTAAGTGCTCTTAGTATTGACAAAGCTCGTATTCCACTACTTGTTTGTGTAAGCATAAACCTAGATATCTGAACTTATAAACGGATTTTTAATGTACGTTGCATGGTACTGATATCGAATCGGATAGCTAGACCTCTTGCAGTTGCAGTGAGTATCTGGAGGCCTTCAAACGAATGTAAAATGAGTAGCAGATCTTACTAATACAAGAATTTTCTTTGAAAACTGCATTTTCGGTTTAAGAAGCAGCATCGGCCAATATTGTAATTGTCTTCATATAAGTAGCACGTAGCGCATAGTTGTGGTTAGGGGTCAGATGTCATAAATTGGGCAAGTCTGTGTTGGGTAACGGGTCAAACATGATATTTTTATTACGGATTAGTGGTATTAGGCCAATTCACACCCTTCGTAGTCCTATTGAGGAACATGAACCTGTCACAGATATTTGAGGGAGCGAAATGAGGGTATGGAGGCATGTGTTTGATTTTCCTGTTAGTAGCATACGTGAAGGTTTCTTAGGTAGTTTGTTTCCCTTGATGGTGCATTTGGTAGTTGATACCCTCGTTCATGTTGCAGATTGATATGATCATACGGATCTGTATCAATTTCAAACAGTCCAAATACTTATTGCCATATCGCTTGAGGTGGATCAAGGGGTTACCCCCTCGCGTCTAATCAACACAATTCACAAGTCCAGAATCACACGTTGAACCAAAAATAGTGAAGAAGCAAAAAAATTGATTCTAATGTTTTGTGCAGCCAGGTGTGGTCGTTCAAGCTCTAGCGTAACGGGCAAAATTTAGATGGTTAACCTCTGAAGTATTGAATGCATACTATTTCATCTTCAACAAGTTAACCGTTGCTCATTCGCTAAAAGGTAAGTGTCCACATTTTATACTATCATGCATCATTTTTGCTTTGAGCTTGTAACAATAGCGATCCTATGATTCATTAGTATTTTACTTGAATTTTAGTTTGCTTCCTCCGACCACAAGCTCTGTCGTAGGACAGGCTGGGCTTAACTACCCGAACAGACGATACATTCCTGAGCCTGGGCAGAGTGCACCATGTATCAATCTATATCAACTACAGCTATTGTGAATGCTAAAATCAAAGGTAAAACACACTGCACACTCGATTCATAGCCATACACTTGTTTTTACTTTGCTCGCTTAATCCATCAGATTACCAACAATAAGGAAAGAAATGAAAAGATCGATTTCATATTCGAACAACAAATTTTCTCATACAATAACGAAACATAACCACTCGGTCAAAAACAAGACTAGAACCAGTACCACAAGTAACACAAACCAGAACATGACGCCATTACCTTTAACTAATCATACAAACACCAAACCGCAACTTTCTTAATTTCTCCAATTACCTTCTGCATCACCACCTCCCCTTGAGTAACCACCGCCGCCACCACCATATCCACGGTCACGACCACCACCATAACCACCACCGCCTCCATAACCACCACCGCCTCCGTAACCACCACCACCACCATCACGCCTCCCATAACCACCACCTCCTCCATAACCACCACCATCACGTCTTCCACCACCGCCACCACTTCCACGTGACTGCGCCTCATTGACAGTGATATTTCGCCCGTCGAGACTCTGACCGTTCATCGCTTCAATAGCGTCTCTCATCGCTTGTTCTTCCTTAAATGTCACGAATCCAAATCCTCTGGATCTACCAGTCTCCCTATCATTAATAATCTGTCCACACATTCATAAGAACTAATTTAATCCAAATATTCGATCCAAAAACATAATTTCCGCAAAAGCACAAAGAGTAGAGACATTTGGATCAAATTTATGGTAAACTAAGTTTTTTTGGATTATGAGCTTAAAGTGTTTTGATTAGCTTATTCTAGGACCATATCATGAGATTTCGGAAAGTCGATAAACTCACTACTAGATTCAAGTTGGGGGTGTCTGGTTGAGCTTTTTTTCCTGGCTTATAGGTTTCAATAAGCCTAATAAGCTCAAATTTTGGGGATTATGAGCTTATCAACTTGAGCTTTTGCTCATAAGCTAAAAAACTTTAGCTTATTAGTTTTTCAAAAGTTCAATAAGCCAGTGAGCTTATTAGCTTATGCCCATAAGCTCAAAAAAACTAGCTTAGCAGTTTTCCAAAAGGTCAATAAACCTGTAAGCCACAAATATAAGCTTAAACAAAGAACACTTAGGGTGTTTGTGATATAATAGGGTTATATAACCTACTGTAATAAATTTCATAACAAGCATGAAAAACAGAAACTGGCTTTTTCAAATCTCAATAAGCTAATAAACGAGATTTGAACCCTCGTCACACAGACTCAAACCAGATAAAATCTTAATTACATCTATATATTTAGTCCCATGCATAAACAATAAGAAACATACTATTTAAGGAAATAAAAGCAACAACACAAGTATTAACAAAACCTTGGATTCCAAAACCTCGCCATATTTAGAAAAAGCTTCTTGAAGAGCTTGATCAGTTGTGGCCCATGCAAGACCACCGACAAAACACCGGAACTCCACGTCAGCAGACGCCATTATTATTCTAGATAAGATAAAAAAGGAAAGGAGGATGACACCCTAGGATATCACGCCATGTGATTATATAGTTGAACTAGCTATGGGTGACTATGGTTAGTTGATGTCATAAAGTCTTATGTAAATCTAACCATGGTTTAGTTTGGTGTGGAGATATTTTCATACTTCAATCAACTACAAGACTGCATGGGATCATTCTTTATGTGCACACAATGTCAACATCTCAATGAGCATCTCTAGTATATTTTACTATTAAATGTACCTTTACCCTTAATACAATGCTAAAATAGTTAAGATAATCTCTAATAAATGATGCAATTTGTAATACAATAATGCAATGTTGTTTATCGTAATAAAGCATGGTCGTTTGAAGATTTTTTAAAGAAAAGCTAATGATATTATTAGAAACAAAAGGTTTCGAGGAGGAAGAACCAAGTTATCTGATCGTTGAATAGAGGAAAAAATGTCATCGCTTTAAGTGAATCCAACAGCTCCATCAAAGCATGAACAATCTTGTTCCGCCACTTCCAAATTGCCCAAAGAATGCCATGGAAAACACGATTAAGCCTATCATTCCCAAGATTCCCGATATAACCAGAATCAATATCCGAAACAGTCCAAGACAGGGTGGACACAAAAGAGTCGATACTCCACCAATTCTACACCTTCCACCAAACTAAAAGAACATAAGGCATTTTAAAAGACACTGCTCGAGAGACTCCTCCTTGGAATCACATATCGGGCATGTAGTAGAGGAAGAGGCACACCTCAGCTATAAAATTAATTTGAGATGGTAACACGTTAATCGACGCCTCAGAACACACACATTGGCCTTACGAGGAACCCATGAGTTTCAATAGTGACGAAGCCAATGTGTCATTCACAAGATCTTATCTGGATTAGTTTTGATAAGGTTTTCACGTTAAATGAACTAGAAGGGCCCTTGGACTACTCCACTTATCCGTGAATCAAAAAGAGACACAAATTTCGATCATGGAAATTAAAGAAGAGATATGACACTCACCTCCATCTTGGAATCGACATCCAATCCCGTTACCACCCCAAACATCGTCAAAATAATACATCTATCACATAGTCGTCAATATGTGGCGCCTCCCAAAATAATCCGAAAGTAATGAACTACTCATTTATCTTTCTAGGTTTCAACTAATAACCATGGTGGGAGGATACTAGTAGTTCACCTCTTCAAAATTATAAATGCCTCAAATGTCTTATATCCTACTAATGTGGGATGGGTTCTACAAACTCCCCATTTAAATTGCTAACGTCATCGCTGCTTACTCGGGATCCACACCCCATGAGATGCATGAGTTATCAGGCCTATCACACCCCGAGAGGCTATGGCTCTGATACCATTTGTAACGCCCCTAAAGTTGAAAGCAATACTTGAGCATTCTTTCGAGGTTTCAACTAAAAACCATGATTGGAGGATACTAGTAGCTAACAACTTCAAACTTATATAGGTAACAATTATCTTATATCCTACTGATGTGAGACGGGTTGTTACATAATAGAGATCCTCTCAACACAAAATTTGTGATAGTAATTCTCTAGTTTTATGTCAAATTAGTTTAACAAATTAGAAACATTTGAAACTAAGAATTATAGTCTTTAACAAAATCATTTAGAAAAGACTTTATATACTGTGATATAAAAGGTGGTTCAAGATTTTGAGGCAGGTGTTCAGAACCATTCACACCACCTTTTCAAACTTGAAACTTCATTTGACATCCATATTGATTGTCGGGTTCAAACTTCATTGATACATATATTGAAGGAAAAACAAGAGCTATAAAATTATTTTAACAATTAAAACAACAATCTAATATTACAATAAAGCATAAACTTTAAAAGCGTGTTTAGTGTCCGGGATCCATATCGTGACTTATGACAAATCAAGAAAACAATAACATCAATTCGTACCTTGTTTGCATGGGAGATCAACACGAACTTGAAGATCACAAGTAAGATCTTCTCACGGTTTAGCACACTAATACTCATACAAATTCAATAGAGTGCTAGATCTTGATCCAACCGATGAACACACGAACAATCAAATTCCTAGAACAGACACAACGATGTATGTGTGTGTGTGTGTGTTTATCGACGGTCGAAACCCAAAAGAGAACGGGAATTGATTTATGGTTAGCAAGAATAATGAATGATTTCAAAACCCTAGATTTAGGTATTATATTTATAGGTCTCTTATGATATAGTTACCTAATTAAATATAAGATAAATATTGTTTATGTATGGTATGTAAATCGAGTTTAAGAGATAGGGATGGGAATGGTTTGTTGTTTAGTTTCTCGTATATAACAGTAAGGACCGATGAGAATGATAATGATCAAGAAGCTCGGTTAAAATTTAAACAAAGACCATGCTATACTAATGTGAGGCGATGTTGCCAGTGTGTGACAACATGAAGTTTTATATGTTGCCTTCTATTTATAGAGGCGGATAGGGTTTATAAATAAACCCTTATGGGATGATCATCAGTTGCTAGGGAGCCAGGTGTTGATGATCCGAGGAGCAGACAAGGAGGCTATCCTCCTTTGCTCATACAAAGTGGTGCTTGTCGTGTGTTTTCGCTGCACAGTGTCAGATGGTAGATCTTAACCGTTATCGATAGTTGGGGAGCAGTGGTACTTATGTGCTCAGTATAGCCTGATGGGTTTTATAAGGCCTTGCATGGCCTGGAATTTAAGTTGGGTCGCTATCAAGTGTTTATTGACGGGCCTTGGTAATGGGCTTGATTCGAGCGTGTATTTAGTGTGCTTGGGCTACTAATATTGACACGCTATCAAGTGCCCCCAGTCTAGTATTAGATCATGCACTAATGATATGATGTTGGACTTTTGTAATCGGTCCCCTCAGTCTGTGTTGTGCTACCAGGGTTCGTTCTCAGGCACTTTGTTTCCATGCTATTGTCATTTTTATTTTTAGTGATGATGACTAGATGGATTTTTTTACCTTGATTAGGGTTTCAAGGTGAGTTGGGAAATATGGGCATTTAATGTTTGTATGGGGAAGTGTAGGAAAATCCTTTTGGGTTTATTTGCTATCTTTAGGATTTGACGCGTCATTTTTGTCTTTCGAGTGTAGACGGCATCATCTTGACATTTCTTGAGCGGTATGTTTGACTTGTCCCTTTGACTATACATGATATATACGTTGACATCAGTTGTACTCGCGTCTTTGCAGGTTGAGTTTCACGTGCCCCATTAAATGTGTGTTGACCCAATGCGCCTTTGCCAAGTGTTATTCACCGATTCATTTCCTTTGACTATAATTAGGGCTAGAAAGGCGGGGAAGTTACAACTTGAAGTGATAAACTCTCTAACCCTCTTCCATTCTCCCAGATTTTTTCCTAATCCCTAAAAAATTCTTTCAAATAAATTTTTCGTAGGTTTTTCTTTGTATTTTATGAAGATCATTGTCTTTCATTGTTTTAGAAGAAACACTCCTCGTTTTGTTTTGGTGTAACCGAAAGATGAAATCTAGTCGTGGTGATGGCGAAGACATTATTGTTTTTCTCGGATCACGGTTGGATGTGGATATGTTAACTCTCTTTCATTCTTGTCTAACATTTTTATCCTTTGGGTGTTTCTTGATCCCGTGGAATATCACAAGTGAGTGTTAAACCGAAGGCGTAGAGGTCTTGCATCGACTTTTAAGCACTATTATGGTGAATTTGGTTGTCACGATAAGAAACTTAAATGTTACACCATACACTCAAGGTGGGTTAACCACCTTGTGGTGAAACTTAAATGTTTCACCATCGTCCGAGACCGATTTTCGTGTTGGTCTGGGTGATGTTCTTCAAGAATCTGCGAACGATGCTCATTAGAGTTTGCGGATCATCCGCATAAATGCTTACTGAGTTGTTGCGGAGGATGCTAGGAATAAGTTGTTTACTTGTTCCCTTCCTACCTTGATTTGGTATGCCTTTTACCTCTATTGTGTTTTGAGGGTTTTTGTTTTAGTCAATGGTGGCTTTTGCTTTGTTTTTGGATTAGCGGTAGCATCGCATATCCGAATCGAGTAATCCGGTTGCCATAGTACTCCTAATACAAGTCTCATTTATTCTTGAGGATTTATAAATTTTAAGTCATCGCTAAGTCAAGCTGATGACTTCCTTTTAACTGTCTCCAAGATTGGCTTGGTACCAAGCGATTTACTAATACTCGATTTCTGAACCGAGTGTTTGGTCGCGATTTCTAACCCGCCGAGAAGCGTAATAGGGCGTGAGTTTGAGCATGGACGAGAAGGTAGATCATGGAAAGTTATCCTATGGTTCCTCTACGTGAAACTTCTAATTCCCTTGGTTTGACCTTTATGCATGTATCGGGTCTTATTTGTATTAGTCTTAAGTGTGTTCTAAGTCCGATGTTTCGGATCTTACTAGCTCTTGTAAAACTTATAGACTAATGTTTGTAATCCATGATGTATCGAGATTGTACGTGCATGTTTTGTCATGGGTTTTATTATAGGGAGGTTTACCCTTATTTTATAATGAAATGAACTTATTGTTAATTTATTATTTTCATTTACCAGGTTTATGTAAGCCTGGGTTTTTAGCTAGGATATTGTAACTCTAAACTCTTAATAAAATTAGTCATTCAGTTTATTGCATGTGCTTTATTCCTATGTTTAGTGATCATTTAAACATGAAGAATGTGTAGCCTGGTTGTGTATAGCATGTTTGTTCAACTGATTGAAGTCTTTTCATACTTAAATAGTCTTTGTAATCGAGGATCTGATTTGACACTGATTTTTGTGATAATAAGTACTTATACTTTTTAAATGGAGTGCACGTTATAACCAGTAACTATCAATTAGCTATCTTCCAGCAACTCATTAATGGCAAGTTGTGCGTTTTTATACTTTAGAAAAGAAAGTTGCATGAAGCTCCATTTAAAGTGTCGTCGATTTTGTGAAACCTGCTGAATTTGACCCGTAGGCACCTCTACTCATGAGCATGTTCATAAAGGCTAATTTATTTGCTTGTATGAATAGTCGTATATGGCACTCAGTATGAAAAGTGTTGGATTTTTCATTGTATATTTTAAAAAATAGTACAGATGAGCTATCCTGGTTGTTAGAAGCCTTCTTTAAAAGGTTAAAGAAAAGTAGCATGAAAGTTACTTTAATTTAGCGATCCACCTTAGATGTAACATCGTTTAAGGTTAAATGTGTGCCCTGTTATGGGAATGTCATCCCCTTCAATCATTGTTGATAGGTAGGAATCATTTTTGTTTGCCTGATGAATGATGTATGGCCTTTCCCAATTGTGAGCAAGCTTGCCCTGACCTACGGCCTTACTAACCTCGTTTCTGGGCATTGCATGGTTGCCAGGTTTCAAAGTCTGACTGACCTTGTTGTAATACTTTTTTCATTTATTTCTTAGAGTGTGCTAGGAAGATGGCAGCTAGATCGCGCTTCTCCTCAGCTAGTGCTTGGTCTAGCTTGATAGAATCTTCATTTTCATCCTCATTAACCATAACAACTCTTTACATGCTCGCATGAGAATTTTGGCGGGGATCACGGCTTTAGCTCCATAGACTAG
>CM040243.1:265123086-265166051 GCA_022545495.1 Chrysanthemum lavandulifolium | reverse complement strand
AAAAAAACTAGGCGATGACGATTGGTTTTATAACGAGCGGCACGGCAAAGTGATATTTTTATCACTTGCGGCCCTTCATATCCGAGCCCAACACTTTTTATCAATTGTGCAAATGGTTTTCTAAATCGGCGATGATGTTAATGAGAGCCTTTATGCAATACGCTTGTGCTAATGCAATATGCGTGTGATAATGCAATGCTGCAACTTGTGCTTATGCGCTTGGACAAAAAAAAACTAGCGATGATGATTACTCAATCGAGCACATGTGCAATCTTTGCTTGTGTGCTAATGCACTGGACAAAAAAACTTGGACATTGGACAAAAGCTGTGACAACTTTCGTACATTGGGTCATTTCTCAAAACAATTCATGCTTCACCATTTCATCATTTATATAAACTAGGTTTGCGTGTTCCAAGTCAGCGTAACCTTAAGGGTTTAGCGGCGAATTCATGATCATATCATCACGAACATTTCATAAGGACTAAGTTTAGTCTACATTTCATTAGCATCATTTGCATTATGATAGTTCATTCATGATTTTGCATTTCACATTAAGCGTAAATTTTATATTAAATAAGCTTCAGCGTAAGTTATTATTTTGATCATTTAATCCGATACTTCCAAAAATGATTCCGACATATTTTTATCCTTACATTTAGTTATAAAAACTATATTTTGAGTTTACCTAGTGTTTTAAATTTATTTTGTATATAAATCGTTAAATTTATATTATTCTGACGTTTTCTTAAAAACTACACGATAATTATTATATCACTCAATTTTTACAAGAAATGTATTTTACAATTTTATGATCTCATTATACTTTACTTGGACCTATTAAAATTACTTTTACCTAAAACTACCTTAAATACACTAATGTACCTACAATTTTACAAAGTTACCTTTGCTTATACATTTTCCTACACTTTTTAACAATTGTACATTATATAAAAGAAAAAAAAAAAAAAAAAAAACATTTATTTTACAAATGCATCCCCTTGGCCGACCAAGGGTGATTGCATTAATGAGTTAGTGAAAATTTCTTTACTTGTATAAGTTCTACACTTCATCTATTTTGTACTCATTTTCATTCACAACAATCAATCAAGAGTTAGTAAAATTGTGTTTCTCTCTTTGTTCTCCTTCTACAAACCGGCCAAGCTAAGGTCATAGCAAGAATTCATAAAATTTTACAAGCTCAAGTTTAAACACTCTAGATTACACTCTTATTAAAGGTTTTGAAATAAAACCTAGGGTGTTTAGGTTAATCCTTGTTCTAATCACCTCATCATAGTAGCTTGTAAGCATATCACTTTCATTTTATATCTTTCATTTCATTTCATATGTATTTCTTCATTTTCTTGGCAAGCATGCAAGACTTATTGTTGTTTATACCATTTTACATTAATTTTAGAGTTTATACATATAAGTCATCCTATAATTATTCCCTTGTTATATATTGGTCTTGATGATGTTTAGGAACCCATGACACCCTAAGAAGGTGTATGGTAGGATTAGAATAGCTTTGGAGTTGATTTGAAGGGATTGGAATAGGTTTAGTCGAGAAAACTATTTTCGACAAGTATAAAAGTGTTCTGATCTTGTTTTGTATTTCTGGAAAATCCGACAGTAGACATGAGTTTTTGGCTTAGATAATTAGAAAATATACTTTAAAAGCGAATCCGTGGCGCTTGAGCGGTTAAAGCGGAGTTATAACAAAGTTATGAATTTTCAAGTTTGACGACGAAATATATATTTTAAAAATTTCGACAAGCTATTTTTGGTTTTGTCTGCGAGTCAAAAGCAGTCCTAAACTTCATAAATTATTTCGACTTGTCAAAATATAATAGTATACTTTGATACGAAGCTAAGGACGTATGTCTGAAGAAAGCAGTTTGTAACGACTAAAATATACGTTTTCATAAATTGCGTAACTTTATTATTTTAGAAAAACTATATTATTTTTACGAGACAAGTGTTACGGTAAACAAAGCGACCCTATTGAAGGCTGTTTTAACGTTGATGTGGAACTTTTGTAACGAGATGTCTTCTAATAAATCGAGATCACAAGCATATTTTTCAAAGCGACCAACCGTTTGTATAAGCGGAGTTGTAATAAATTATTCTGATTGCTTAAACTTTGCGAAACTCACTTTTTAAACCACATTTGGACAAAATCACCATATTTAACCTCTATTATCTTTATGTTCGAGACCTCTATGACGAAAACTCATGTACTAAAACTTCTAGATTTTGATACAAGCTTTCCAAAACCGTTGAGTTCGTTTCCTAACATTCGACGTACACCATTTTACGACTAGTTTTTCGAAGCCATTTTTGTCACTTTCATGAAATTTCCAACGACATTATTTTACTGACGAAAGTTAAAACTTCACAATAAATCATTAAGAAACTATTGTGGGATGACATTTTGGCGTAAATACTTGTAAAATAATTTAAGAATGGTCAAGATGTCAAAGAGTATTTTTCGACGATAAGTATAAATTTCAAAACTCACAAATGGTATAAATAACATCTGAAATGCATGCATAACATTACATCATAACTCATTACGTGTCATAACATTCACAATAGGTCAAGGTTAAAGTATCACTACATCTCGGTGTACTCACTTTTGTCATCGCCTCATTTTACCAAGTGAGTTTCATAGCCCTACCTTTATATCTTTGAATTACTTTTGGGAGATACATGCTCACTTATTTTCATTCTTTCACAAGTACTCTACACTTTTAAGGACTACTGTGAGTCATAGCCCACTTTTCTCGTTTTAATTATTTATAAACTCTTTGGGAGATCGTGCTCGATAATGTTTATTACATTCATGACTATTTGCAAATTATATGTTTAGCCAGGCCGAATGCTTAGTCATGCGTAGTAACAGATTTTGCCATACTTAGGACTTCCATATCATAACCATGGGGCTGATGGTCTTGGTATATTCATTGGATGATGGTCTTGGTATATTCATTGGATGATGGTCTTGGAATATTCATTGGGTGATGGTCTTGGTATAATCATTGCACTAATGGTCATGGAACAATTTGAAACCGTCTGAATTATGTGTTATATTAAGTAATTGTGGATACATTAAGTCATGCACTATAATGTGAATTCATTTGACATCATGCACTTGAACATAAGCGATGCATCTTTTGGCGGTGGGTTGTGAACACACGAGTTCTGAGTTTTGTATGGTGAACTTGGGCCCAGTGGATTTACAATGCCTTTCTACATAACCGATTTTGAAAGTCTTTACATTTCAACCCAAACTCTATGAACTCACTCAGCCTTTGTGTTGTGGCTTTTTGCGTGTTTTATCTCGGTGTCTAAGCGTTCACCCATGCGGCATGTGGACACATCTTAGAGTCGTGGTGACGACGCGTCTCACTTCTGGTTTCATACTTTAAAACATCGTTTGAGTTGTAACAAACTTATTCCGCGCAAGATGATTTTCGTTTGAGACTATACTTTGTAACTCGATTATTTTATTAAATCAAGCGATGTTCTTTTTAAGCGACACTTTAGATCGTTGATATAAGCTGTGATTGTGATCTTATGACGGTCAATCAAGGAATTGAATTCCATTATAAGCGAAGTAATTTGGGGTGTGATAAAAGCTTGTGTGTTATGCGCTTGGACAAAATATACTTTTGGACAATAATCTTCTTTGTGTCAGAGGCACATGACTTGGACAAAAAATACGTTTGGGACAAAAAAACTTGGGACAACGACAGGACAAAAAAAACAAAAAAAAAAAAAGAAAAGTCACTCAAACTGGGAGGGTTTGCGAGATAAAGGGGTAAACCCTGTTCGATAGTAGCTCCTATTTTATGTAGTTATGTACTTATATAACTAACACTCTATTGATAATCATGAGTGCACGTCATTTAAACCAGTGTTTAAATAAGCATGTTACGAAATTGGTAAGAGTTGCACGGCTTATCAAATGCTTACAATTCTCTTCATCCTTTCTTTCCTAATACTTAAAATTGATATATTTCTTATACAAACTTATTTGTCACATATTATTTACTGTATTTACAAATTACATACGATAAAAAATAACAAGAAATGAGAGTCGGTGTTTCGTATGTGCCTTGATAAGAAGGGAATTAAAGCAACCCAAATATAGTGCAATAAATAATGATTTAAATGCATGAAATGACAAACGAATACAATACCATCATGTGCTGTCACAATTTGCATATCTGTCTGGCTCATCTAACTCTTGCCCATTTCGTTATTATACTTGTCATTTTCATTTTTATTATCACACAAACAAGCTCATTCATTCATCAAGTCTTATCAATTTAAGCTAAAGATCATTAGCTCAAGCAACAACTTAAATGTCACGACACTTCGATGAAATTTTCTTAAACGCACACGGTCTAACAGAATTGTTTCTAGTACTTACACGTAGTTAGCTCGTCGTGAAAAATACTTAACTCACTCGATTAAATAAAATCATGCATCTTTGTTCAAAAAAAAATTATGTTACAGTTTACAAATTTTGTGTACCTAAGCTCATGCTTTAATATCACATTATAAAGTCATTTTCAAAACTATAACACGTAATATGTTGGTTTCATGATGGCAATTTTGGCCATTATTACAAGATTTATAGTTTTATTATGCAAAAAAATTTATATATCAAAAAGCATGCAAGTGTGATGAGTGGCCTCCATGCCCATATGTTTCCACTAAAGAATATGCCCATTTAGCTACAAATTTACTATAAGAATATAAAGTTGTTAGTTGTTACTAGGTGAGCTAATAACGATTTAGGGGTATGCAAAACTTGCAACCATCACCTAATTTCAGGATGACTTTAGCAAAGCTATTTACTCGGCAACCGTAACCGATCCAGTTGGGATAAAACTAAAGTAGCATATTTGAGTTGAAGCGTGTACACCATCTAGCCGAAACATGGCTAAATTGTTTGCCACAAACCTGAAGGCATTGTGTATCGGCCGCTACACTTCTGCTTGTACTCTATCGTTGAAATCTTGGTTAGAACGTTAGATGGTAACGTTCAAGGAGAGAACGGTTTTGACCCGACTAATAGATAAACATTTATGAGTTCAAATCATTTCAATACAAAGAAAGAAACTGCCTTGCATGTGAACAAATATCAATGAAGAAACCTATTCACCAACCACCAAATATAGTGAATCAAACTTAATCAAACCCTAGTAGCCATTGCACATGGTTGACATACAATGTCAATTCATTGGCATCTCTTTCAAACCCAATCTATTAAAGCTAAATAGTAACTACACATTTAATGCATTAATGTCTTGTAAATTATACATCTCTAAATATCAAACAGCTAAATGCAAAACAGATGTCAAGACCAATAGAGTGGCACCCACTTTTTGATGGTATTTAAAACACTAGTCTCCAACAAATTGGTCCCAACTCTAAACCAGGCTCAATTCAAGGATCATCAATTCTTGCACAAGAAAAATAGTCCTTAAATGGGATGATAATTTAGGTATAATACGGCACCAAACATTAGATCACAACAAAATTGTCCGAAAGCGATTCATGATAGTCCAAGTTTTCAAAATTTTAATGGTACATTTTCTCTACGAGGTAGGGTTATAAGCACCATATTAAGTTATACAAAGTACCAAAACTAGGACTGGAACCACCTACCGAGACGTCTAGGATTTTCTTTTCGCTGTCACTTTTGTTTGTCCGGTTTCCTGAAAACTTTGACCTGTATTGTTCGATAAGCATGTCTAGTTTATCCGTTGTGTCTTTCCCTAAAGGGTCCTTATTTTTCCTTCTCTTTGTGAAGTTCGTATCTACATTCTGTAGCTCTTGTTCCCGTAGCCTCTTTTTCACAGGTACATTGGCTACACCTGTAGAAGGTCTGGCTGCACCAGATGTGATTCTATCACTGGGTGCACGTTGATTCTTGAACCTTTTTCCTTCTTGTTGGACTCCTGAAGGTTCATTTCTTGGAGGGAACTTTTGTATCTTGGCAGGTTTACCTTCAGTTTCCAATGTTTTATCCTTCCTATTTTCCTGGAAAGTATTTGGTGTTTTGTTTTCTTGATAGGTCGTTTGACCGGTCCATTGGTTTGTTAAAGTCAGGTTTTTCTCGGTTCTTTCCGAATTGTTACCGTACTCTTGCTGTTGAGCTGCAATCTTATCGTCACGTTGCCTCAGTGTTTGAACATTGTCAAGAGCAAATTCCACAATTGGGCGATGCTCGGCAGTAAAAGTTCCTGTGTTTTACATAGAAGAAAATAAATAAACACAATGTATATATTGAAAGCTTAAAATTAAGTAGTATTGAAACATACCGGGATTATTGTTAAGAACCCTAAGAGCTACAAGTGCATGCTCATGCTCCGTGAATTCAATAAAAGCAACCCCACGTGAATGATTTTTGAGACTTCTTTTCCTTTGTTGGAATCCTTTAACAGCTTAATCTACACAAAGCACCACTATAATAAGAGATGCAATGACAACCCGCAACCCTAACGACTACCAATAGCAAATCTCAATTTACTTATGGATCAATTTGGGTTGCATTTATCTCAAATGGGTAACATAAAATAGTTTAGCCCAGAGTGAATTATAAATGTATACTCGCTCCAGTGTGGACAGAACATGTTCCTGCTTAGCCCGGCCATATCACAACTCAACCCACCAGCCCATTTGCCACCTTAAATAAACAAGTATAAGTTACCTGTCGGATTGTGGGCTTTTGTTTAGTAGCACGAGATGTAACTGCTTCTAAGCAAAGCTTTTTAGTTGCTTATCATTCATTGACTTGGGTACATTGTACATGATGAGTCTTGTTTTTGAAACATGGAAATTTGGGATTTAAGTTTAGTTGCCTTCTTCTGTTCCAACCTGCAATTCAAATTCCAGGAGATGTCAAACTCCAGCAAAATAAGCTGTAAAGCCTACATATATAAATAAAACTTATCTTGCACACTGCATTGATTAGTCCTTAGAGGTGTTTCGATGTGCTTATTGGAAGTGATGATAGATAATCAGATTTAAAAATGGTTATGTTTATGGAGGCGTTTCTGATGCTTAAAGAGTTATAGTAGTAATGATTAGGCATTGTGAGAGAGTTTCTGTAAATTCTGATTATTTAAGAACCTAGCAATAAATAAGCTGAAAAGAACATTTCATGAACCAAAAAGGGTTGTTTTCTCTGAATTAGTTAAACGCGCAGATATATAAGAAAACTTGGTTTACCCTTGAATAATCAGATTCATTTGCAGATATGAAGCTAATTATCCAAAACCAACTATATTTAACGACTAAATCATCAGGGAGTCGGATGTTGAATTAGTAGGCCCGTAAACCAAACATTTCAAGTAAAATACACATCCGTCTACTATGAGATGCGAGGAGCATATGTCAATAGTAAAGATGCCTTTAAGCCATAATACTTACGATCGACGCTTTGATAAGTCACTCTCTGAAACTCCTTCAGCAGCTGGAGTACCCTCAAGAATAAGGCCTTCCTGTAAAAGTATTAAAACAAAATATATTTGTCAGGCCTCAATCTTGATATAACAATTTATAACATTAACCATATTATGGTAAAATGATAAAATGCCATTCTTGTTACGGGTCAACCCGATACAATGTTATGTACAAAACAAATATTTATAAATAATTGGTGTGTCAACTATGACTACAAAAATCATAGTATTTCAATACTAATCTGATGTTTGAATAAATGACTTAGGTACTTTATGCATCAAAAGTAAAATCTGGGCGACTTTCTGCCCATTTGACCCATTCTAAGCTAACTTTTCTGATTTGACCCGTTAGAGATAAAACAGCCAACTCCACTAAAGCATGTACTAAATTAATTGAAACCAACCTTGGCTAAGTAGAGATTTCGATGGTCAACTTCTTCCTTTTCATCTTCTCTACTTCCTTTTCATGAGCTTCTTTCTTATTTAAAGCCTTCAAAACTTTTAATTGTCTGCCTTTGAGAATAATACCTAAACCAGCTACAGAAGTTGCTGCGGAAAATGCAGCATCGGCAGAATCAAGTGTTTTAAATTTGAGAAATCCGGTGCCCCTTGGTCTCCTGAGAAACAGTTCACAAATAATTTATATTAGATTAAGGATAGCAAAACAGATATATTACCAATTTTAAAACTGATCATTACTTGGTGATTGGATGAAGTACAAGAAAAACGACTGGATTTCACCAAATCCTGCAAAGCTGCTTTACTTAGTCACTGGTAATATCAAAAGGAAGATTAGAGATGAAAAGTGTTCTTTGCATTTCTTCTTCTGTCTCAACTGGTTTACTCTTAATATTATCTGTTTTGGGCAAACTTTCAGGTTTTGATACATGTTGAGCATCTGTGGGCCCATCAGATATTTTGGTCTGTATTTTAACAGTTTCATCATCCGGTTTTTCTGAACTGGAGCAGGATCATTGTTGACAGAAGAAAGAAAGTTATTTAGAACTTTTTTGCAACATCAGCTTCCTCATCAAAATTCACTTCATCATCTACTATATCAGAGTCCTCTGACAAATCAGCATCTTCATCAGAGTGCTGTGTGTTTTGTTTTTGCCCAGTTTTCTACATTATTGTTCTCGAAATCACTATCGGAATCTTCTTCATCACTTTCTTTCAGCCCTGTAAAAGCATGAACTTAGATCAGATGAGGTTATACAAATTAAAGGAACAAATGAAAGTTACAAATTTACAGAATCCTCCGAAGATAATAAAAATGCCAAGATTTACCGTCTTCTTTATCAACTTGAGAACCAGCTGTATAGATATTCTTTGGAACAGCCCAATCAACAGCAATGGGCCTTTACGAAACTTTTTCCATTAAACTTCTGAATTGCCTGAAAGACATATTACAAAGGTTAGAACAAATGCAAAGCAAAGAAATAAGCAACTTATGCATCATTAGACTTACATTTTCTGCATCCTGCTTGCATGTGAATTTGATGACATAAATCCTTTGCCAACCTAATAAAGGATAGAACAGTTTTATTATAATGTGAAACAGGGTCAGATAAAAAAATATAATTAGAAGTAGGGATATACCCTGAATCAGGATTTTTAGGAATAACGCATCCCATACAAAGCCTGCTGCTGAAAACATTTCTTTAATCTCATCAGTATTCGCCTGCAGTTGTGTTTCATAAGTTAGTAATGAAATAGATCTCACCTCTTATAAAGATATAAGTTAACAGAGTTAATAATATCATAACTGAGCAAGCACCATACTAACCTTAAAGGAAGATTCCGTATTATAAGCTTCCACTTCTGTACCTTGGAACCCTGGCATTATTTACACATATATCAGCCAATCATAGGTTAAAATTAATCAAATATAAAAGCGTGTTACTGTAGTAGTGAGGGGCAAATGGGCAGATTGGTAGCGGATCATAACAACAAATTCTTTATATGGGTCAAAGCGCGTTGGGATGCATTGACCCACCAACATTTTCTGAAATTAATAGAAAATCAACGTGCTGAAATTTATTACTCAGTATGAAACTACACTCTTAAAACATACGGAGTATTTATTTTGTTTGACTAAAAATGAGTTGATAACATTTTAATAACACATTGGGCAACAACTTATTTGATCCGCTCAACCAACTGCAAATTAGGCAAGCGTAAAAAATGGGGCCATTTGACCCGCTGGATACAAGACCTAACTGTAATTGGCCCAGTTTCTTATAACTGGGCTAAATTTGCCCACTAATAGAAATTTTTGGAGTGATTCACCAGAATTTTCTAAAGCATGAGTCCTAAATTCTTAAAAACGCTTACTTCTCCACCTAACTGGCGGGCCCAAATCGTGACTCCATTAATATTTTCTGATGTAACTTTGTAGCATGGCTCGCGCCGACTTTACACTAGCATATACTATGGATGAGGCACCTAATCTGCAACCATCTTGAAGAAGCCCTGCAAAAAGAAACACTATACATAAGGTTCCCAATTAAGCCAGTGTAAACTCTTACAGTACTATTTACACCAGAAAAAGAATATCATTACTTGGTTAGCATTTAAAGGAAAGAAGAAACTATAAATTATTATTTGACTCAAAACAGAATCCATTGTAGAATATGTTTGTGAAGTGTGGACTATAAATAGAAAAGGTGTACAGTGTTCTTACCATGATGTGTAAGCTCTTCTTTGGGAAGAGGGTAAGTAATGGAAGAAACGGACCCACACTCTCTAGCAAGACGGTGAGCATCTTCTGCTATCTTAGTATTGAGAAGATTACCAACTACAACAGTTCTTGCAACCCTGTTTATAATATCAATAACCAGAGACGTAAGTCGTAACATCAATTCTTCAAGATCTATAAACAATAACAATATAGAAAGGGATGTTATATTGACCGCTAATCACCACCCAATGACCTAAGTGGTAAGGTCCTTGGTTTCATCACTAGAGGTCAAGGGTTTAAACCTCACTAGGTGTGTACATTTGGGGGTGGCAAGGGAAGGGTTGAAAACGGTCCCCAGATTAACCCAATGAGGCCGTGCACATTTGGGTCAAAAATGCCCGTCCTCCCCGGGTAACATGAACAAGGAAAACCTCATAAGACTGTATTGACCGTTAAACTAAAACCATGAAAATAGAATTATGCTCAAAAAATAAATCAGGATAACATAACATTAAACATTTACATTACAACAGTTGCAAGATCTAGAATGAATCATGAAGTATTTGTTAGAGATATATGTCTTGGTAGACACTTATTGAGTTATTTCTTTTAATTTCAGAAATTTTCAATGCAGCATTTTCTCACTGAATTCATAAAACTACCTTGTCAGTTATTCTTGTATCCATAGCATGCATGATCAAAGTAAACCATTAGATTCACACACTCCTAAAGATGAAACCAGCAAAGAAAGAAGACATTTAAGTACCTCTGTTTTTCTGAAGAAATTCCCTCAACACGTTCGGCCTTCACGGGAGTAACTGGTGTCTTGGTTTATCAGCTTTTCCTGGATATTTAAGAAGGGTCACTTCAATGATAGAAGATTCGAATGGTACTAATTAAAAAGCGTGTTATCGTTGAAACCTTTTTTAGAATCGGAAGCCTTCTTAGTCTTCACTATCGGTGTTGACGAATCATCCTCTAAAAGTTCTGTCTTTAACGGACTCGCTGCTTTCTTCAGCTTGTCAACTTTTCTGGATATTTGAAAAGGATCACTTTAACAAAAGAATATTCCAATGGTACTGATAAAAAAGTGCTATCGCTAGAACCTTTTTTTAGAATCAGAAGCCTTCTTAGGCTTCGCTATCGGTGTTGATGAATCATCCTCTACAAGCTCATCCTCTGAGGCAATCACTGTTTTCTTGGTTTGTAAATTTTCCCTGGATATTTAAAAGGGTCACTTTTAAATTGCGGAAAACTCTGGTGCCAATATATCGTAAAATGTGATTGTTGATACCTTTTTCTTGAGAATCACGAGTCTTTTACGCTTTACTATTGGTGTTGATGAATCATCATTATCATCCTTTGTCTTGACAATATCATCCACGTGTAACAATGAATCGTCCTTACTATCCTTTGTCTTAGTAATGTCATCATCCATATCATCCTCACCATTCTTAGCTTTGACAGCATCATCAGATGGAACAACTGAAATACATGTCCCAAAAATCAAGGGTTAGTTAAACAAGGCTTATTTAAAAACTATGCATAAAAAATGAAGCGAAGGTTGAAATTGCCACAAGAATATAATGATAAAGAGCTATTATGAACCTTCATTTCCTTTAGGTCGTCGTTGCTCAAGAGGAGCCCTATGTGTTGCATGTTTTACTCCAACTGTGCGACCTCCAACAGAAGAACCGTGTTTCAGCTCAATGGCACGGTTAGCATCTTCAGTCACGGCACTGTAATTGGCAAACAAAAAAGTATAAGAAAGCTTATTTACATATACGAGACATCGAGGGATATACACTAGTTCAACTAGAGCATCTTAGATAGGTGCGATTAAATTTTAAATGTTTTGGGAAGGAAAAGAGTGCGACTAAACTTATGTTTCCAAGGAGAATAACTATAACAAAAAAAAACTAACCTTTGTTTCAAATTCAAAACAGACATCCCAATTGAAACACATGAAGCACATACACTTCCAAATTAAGTACCATATCTATTGCTTATTCGGAGCTTCAAATGTGGTTTTTTCACCATATAAGTCCATATGAATGAAGAACAAATAAAGGTGAAATGGTCTCAAAAATGCATGTTCAGAAGCATACTCACAAATGACAATTACTTGCACTGAGTTTTGATTTTTGAAAGCGTGGCTCCGTCGCCAAGAGTCAAAAGCCGAATCGCATAAGCGACAGGGCAAGCGCACGCCTCACGTGGGCGGGCGCATACTTTTACATACACATTTTCAATATATTTTACTACATTTTGATACACAGATACCGCATTAACAGCAAAAGGAACCAAGTCTTCTCATAGTCAGCCAATTCATGCCAAAAGTAATCAATTTATATCTAGGTTTAAAGTCGTATATGTTTTTTTTTTTAACTAATTAGTCTAAATTGGCTCTCAATTTAACTTACTTATAGTAGTAACAAGCCCATATAAAGAAGCATAAATCATAAGTTCAAACTTATGTTCTAAGGCCCAATAGATATAGATTATAGAGGCAACAAAAACCGTCCAAGGCGTGCCTCGGCTGAGGCGGCCTTGAAGGATGTGCCTCCCTGCCTTTTGTAATTGCTTTGCTTTGGGGTGTCCGATGCGATCAGGCCACTGCCTCACCTCGCCTCGTGCCTCAGGCGCTGCGAGGCGCGCTTTATTAAACACATTGTGCACTATATCATAGTCTCCATAATCGAACATGTAACTAAAGAGCATCATAATTTTGGACCTATAAATGACTAAAAAAGATGAAAGAGCTCTCAATAAATAAAACTGGTAACTCATGTATTTGCATCCTATAACATTGCCATGTCGACATTGCTAAAGCCAAAGAGTGATTCGATAAAGATAGTAAATAATTAATAAGCACACTGAAAATGCTGATACGTGCCAACTGCATCATGGGTGCATAAATGGTAGCTTATATGACGAAAAGTAGGAGACAAAAAAGAAAGATATTTTCGGTAGACTTACAATTGCACATAACCAAAGCCACGATGTTCAGTCGATCCTGTAAAGGAAATATTCAGCAAAGGTTACATTCTCAGTTTCAAATAAAATAAAAATACAAAATCTCCTTTGAAAAACAGACTTGCAACTCAACGCACCCAATACACTCTGATTAAAAGTTGCAATAGACTTATTTTCAGATTAGATATTTAAATTACTCTACTCTTAGCACTCCATTCATACATACAGCACCACTTCCCAATTTATATTACTCAGACTGATCACAATGCTTCTTTTTAATCAGGTTCCATTATACCATCGTTAATATTGGTCAACAAACCAACCGCCAGTCAAACAAAATTGCAACTTTTATGAACCACTAAATAATAGCTCAAACATAACCTTGACACTTAGCAACATTCTTCAAAAATATAGACTTTTCGGCATCCAAAACTATTGATTAAACTAAGCGTCAAACTACATTAGTGAGCCCTAGTTTATACTTATAAAGCTCAAATTCGAGCTCGAGCTCGTTTTGAGCCTTGTATTTTAGCTCAAGCTTGGCTCTGAAAATTTTCACAAGCTCAGTCCTGACTCATTTTATGCCTAGTTAAAACAAATCAAGCTCAAAATCAAACTCGGCTTGTTAAAAATAGTATAGGACTATAGGGCTCCTTTACATAGTTATATGTATACATAATATAGCTCATGAACCTAGTCTATCTTTATATATAAAGCTCGTTTCCATCCCTAACTAACAAAATAGTATAGGGCTCGTTTAACCATATAATCATTCCCAATCCTAGCATAAAACACCGTCTCAATACAATAGCAACAACCACCAGAACAAGAAGCCTTTTAATCCGCACTACTTGAAAAAATGCAACCTTTTCAACTAACAAAAGTAGGCGTGTTTGGATTGCTAACTTAAGTGCTTGTCTACTTATTCCTAACCATATAAGCACTTCAAAGTATTCGGGCAGAAAACTGCTTATTCGTATTCTACACTAAAATAAGCACTTTAGAATAAGCAATCCTAAACACCCCAATATCAAAATGCTAAACAGTAAAAAGCTCGGCCTTGACTCATTTTATGCCTAGTTAAAACAAATCAAACTCGGTGTGTTAAAAATAGTAAGGTCATTTATTTATTTAGTGCTCGTTTATTCATAGTTATACGTATACGCAATATAGCTAGTTTAAGCTCGCGAACCAATTGTTTCCATCCCTACAAAGCCTTCACTTTATAACTTCATATTAACTTGTAAAAACAATACCATACCTTTCTTCGTAACCATAAAACATCGTCGAATCGGCCCGACATCGCTAAACGTCTCTTCCAACTGCAAAATCATTTCACTGTCAATCCATCCAATCAAACTAACTATAACTAACTAATTCCACACACAGTTACACGTACATATGCTTACGTGTAAACTAGGTCAAATTAATATCAATTAGTACTATACAACTAATTTAAAAAATGACACGTGGCAGTGACCTGTGAATTAGTGAAAGTGTAGGGAAGGTTGTTGACGAATACGGTGGCCGGACTGTGTTCACCGGCGTCGTGCTTCTTCTTGTTATTCCCCATTGATGACGTCACTTCCTGTTGTTGAACCCTAATTTTGGGTTTAACAAGTGCAGCTATAACTAGTGATGACCTTTGTATTGGTTTTATATTTTGTGACCTTGCGGTTGTGTTTTGTTGTTACTTTCCTTCTTTTTTCATAATGTCTCATTTCGCTGGTTAATGCTTTGGCCGAATAAACTTTATCTGGTTGTTGGTTTAATCGGTTTTTAAGAGTTTGGGTTTATCGGGTTAACTCGGATAAGCTTATTTAGTTTACGAGTACAGTCAGTTAGTCGGGTTTGGGTATTTTGATACCCTTATTACATTGTGCATCGATAAAACTATTTTGAGAGTTCAAAATTGAAAGTGAACATTTAATATTAGGGGTGAGCACGGTTTAGTTAAGTTGGTTTTGGTCAAGGCGAAATAGGGTTCTCGGTTTTCAAAACCGAAACCGGTTGGTTTTGTTGGTTCGGTTTTGTCGTTTTTCGTTGATTTGGTTCGGTTATTTTGATTTTTAACCCTTTATATTTGGGTTTGGCGATTAATCCAACAAACTTGTTTTGTCTAAGAAATTTGTTATCTTCTTTATTTTTAGTTATTGTAACTTTGAATTTAACTCAAAATTTTCTTTACCATAATTACATATCCTTTGAAAATAAATACATTTTTTTACCAAATACACAAATCACTTAGACTCATAATAATCAACTATTTGTTATAAATAAGACATTGTGTTACTCACTCCGTAAGTATTGGATTCTTGAGTGTTTGTATATGAGAAGCATGTCAAGCTCAATCTAAATGTTATATATCCATTTGCTCATCTTTGTACCTCTGGATACACATCAAACAAAAAAATGGCTATAAAAGCTAAGCGAGATACACAAGTTTATTTTTAACAATAAAACTTTGAATATAATAGATAAGCTTTGAAATTATTTACTTTAACAAACTTTTAACATTCTTAAGCCCTTCACATTCTTCATTACAAGGTGACTATCTCACTTAACATTTTCTGACATTATATAATATTTTTACGCGTCACGTTCATACATTACATCTCGCTATGAATCAAGCATTTCTTTTCAAGCTAAATGTTTATCATCATTCCTTACCGTGGTAGATGGTATATATGTTGGGATTTTAGAACTAAGTTAACCATTAACCTCTACGAGTACGAAGCGGATATGGATCTAGTATTTGCTATTAGGTTAAACATGTAATTAATAACCAAATAATTAATACAATAATTAATTAATAAAAGGGATAAAAGAAAACTTAACCTTGTTTGGCAATTGATTTTTAGTAACGAACAAGAAACCAAAACAAAACCCGAGTATCAAAGATAGATACCTCAATGAGTATCACACACAAACCCGATAACGTATACGTTCGATTACTGGCTAGTCGAGCGTATTAATAAAACAAACACTTTCTTGCCCGAGAACAAAAGAAAACAATAAAGCTGTTTTCCTAACTTCACGATATCGAGATATAACTTATCAGATATATACTTGCTCCTTTTATCAGGAAGAATCAAAGACCGGGAACCAATTAAAACCTCACTTGTTTACTGTTTGTGTCGACCGGAAACAAAAAACAAATTATCACCAATTTATCTAAACACTTGTACCAAAACAAGTTTAGATTTAATCTAAACCAAAACCTTAATCGACCTAGTGAATAAGTCGACCAAGAGAGATGAGCGGAGAAAACTTGGATTGGTTTAGGGATACATGAGTATAGATTATGCGTACAAGATTATGAGGGTGGGTTTGTTTATATAGTAAACCAAACCGACTCTAATAGGAATCAAAGACTTGTTCGACAAGTCTAAAACCCATCAACCATCTTGTCTTTTGTTTTGCCGATCTCGAATGTACAAGGCCAGGCATTCCATGAACTCGACCAGTCCAAATAAAGCGGTCCATGAGTCAATAAAAGTGATCGGGACAAATCATGCATAACGGTATGATATAATTCAAGTATAATTCGTTCAACACGTATACTCATGTTTATCGTGTGTGCCCCATCGGCTCCTTGCTCTTAGTCGTTTTATGCATTACATTGGTTTCACAAACACATCAAACCATGTTCACACAAGGCGTATACTATTAGGTTTTAGAGAGAAAGAGTTAGAGGTTTGGGAACTTAGTGAGAGAAAGTGAAAATCTTATTTTGAGCTCGACCCTACACCTTGGGAGGTGAGGTATTTATAGTCTTACATAAATCGCCACTCTACAGTGTGGATCGGGCATACGGTGGGTAAAGACCGTCCTTCCTTTACGGTGTTGCTTAACTAAATACTACTTAACATTAAATAACTACGACTACGAGCTTTCTAACGATTACATATACTTGAGGTGTGACACTTTAATAACTGGATTTACTAAATCTAACAATCTCCCACAAGGAGGTCACTCAAATTACATAGAATACAAACAGATATTACATTAAGATTGTTCTTGGATTCTTGTTTGATTCTTTCTTTCGATAGCTTCGTAGTCTTTGAATCTTCATTTTGCATGTTTAGATAATCCAGTGGAGGTCTTTAAGCGATCCATGTGATAATGAGTTTTGAGCCGCTTTGAGATCATCGGCTACCATAAATCTCGACTCTTCCTTTGTAGTGTTGGTATTATGTGATGTTGTGACATTATGGACCGACATGCTCGCATTACGGATCATGATTTCTTCTTATCGAGTAGCGGAGCTTTAGATGATTCATGATATTTGCGGCAGATAGCGAAGCATGGGTGAAAATATCGAGTCATTGATGCACCTATCATGATATCTTTGGAAATGAGTGTGTTGTGTGAGCATGCGGTTATGGATTGACCTCTCATTCGATCACACGCAAGCGTCGGTGTACACGCCTACAGATTAGCAATAAAGCGCACGAAAGTGTCTTTGATCACTTCGTTGAATTGAGTACGACCCGCGGTTCTCGTTGATCGATACAAGTCTTGCTGTGATCGGTATAATTAGAAGAATCTCCATGACGGGGTTTCGCATTTGTTCTAGCCGTTCTCAAGCTGGGCGTCTCAAAGAAGACAACACGGGTGAGTGAACCGGAATTTGAGATTCACCGATTGATGAAAAGAGATTTGAAAAACAATCAGTCTTGCTTAATAAAGTGTTTTGCAATACAACGAGGTTTTGAGAAAATCAATTATCAATCATAAACACCTTTTATATTTGAAATATTAGTACGGTCGATGTGCTCTGAAAGGATTTTAAACTGCGACCGGTTTTCAAAGGTATCCGTCAATCCATAACTGAACGAGTTGATTCATAATTATGAACCGCCCATTATTTTGTTTAGTTGTCACATGGTTGATCTATTGGATAGATCTCACATGCCACCCACAGGAGCTTGTTTGATGTTGGCTCGAAGGCTTTCCATCTTCATTGTGAATATGTTTGCATATCACTCGGATGTTCAGCAATACCACAAGGATAATGCGTGGGACTCATAAGATATAATCTCTCTTTCCACATTGTGTGAAATAGAGTCTTCATAAACGATGTCTAATGAGATTTATAGATGATCTCGTGGCTCTAGACTCAAAAGTGCATATTTGGTTTCCTATATCGGAGACTAGGGAGAGGTCTCCTTCAATATCAACAATCTCAAGAGAAAGTCGATGATTATGTAGGTTCCCAGTGAGAATGAAACAAGCCCTTTTAAGAGGAACTTGAGTAGCTTGAGAAGTTTAGTGCGGTCGTCCTTGGGTCCATGACGTCTTGTCTTCAATACCGGTGTTACCTTAGTAATCACCGTAGCATATGAATTGAACCGGTTTACGCCTAAGGTTGAATGATTGGAGGCTATTTCTTTTCACCCTTTTCTCGTTTCATTTCTTTTCATTCTTGACCCCTTGATTGCTTACGAGACTTCATAACTAGAACCTTGTTGGGTTTATTCGGTTCTAGCTCCATCTCGATCCGCTCTTCCCATATCTCACTTTTCTCCTTTTTCATCATACTGGGACTTACACTATCTAGTGGATTGTCCTGGTAGATCCCTCCGATTCTGGCGGATCATGGGAACTAATACCTAACCTTATCATCCTTATATCACCATACATAAAGTAAGTTTGGTCGATCTATTTGGTATTGTTCATACGCCATTGGAACCAATTGAAAACCATTTGAAAATCAATCCGGATACTTGTGATATATTATCAAAGCATTTTGTACACGAATTTTTTGATATTTTAGAAGAAGATCTCCGGTTTTTGAAATCGTTTTGGCACAAGGAGGTAAGATGAAGGATTAACTTCTTTGATTACCATTTTCTAAAAATATCAACATCACTTCCACGATCAAATCAAGTAGATAAAACTATTGGGGAAGGATGAGGTTTTCATAAGTTTGCTCCCCTCGATATGTGCCTCGAGATTTGAAAGAGTATTGCACATATTAGAAGGAACCTGCACTCAGAGACAAATCAATCACGTTTCAATTCTTTGTGGTTTAAAAGGATACTCCCCTCAACATGTGCATGGAAAATTTGAAATCGTTTGGCACATGTGGGAGGAAAGCTGCTAAACAATTTTGAAACCATTTATCGAATTATCGGTTTAAATCCAATTTAAATCACAAATTCTCCCGATCACAATTTTCAAATCATTTGAGATTTGTGATCTTTGTAATTAAATCGATTTTGAAAGCTTTTGAGGAGATGTGACTAGATTATAAGAAACATTTAACCGATAAGGATCAAATTGAGACTTTTAGACTCCAAAGATTAAACATGCTTGAGTATCTTTTGAAAACAAAATTATAACAAAGTCTTGAATCAAATGTATACAATATTGTAAAACATTGTTCTTTTGATTATTCAAGAGTAGACCTTTCTCGATTACGTGCCAATTGTTTGAAAAATACTCTTTTAGATTGAAATCATTTTCCCCTCAATCAATGACATATGTTGTTGATTGAAGGATAGAGATTTTGACAAATGAAAGGCGGATGATTTTCAAAATTAGAGTTGAAGTATTTTGAAACAATTTTGTTTTCATTAGATGACAAATATTTTCGGAAGAATCATTTGAAGGAAAATATTTGAAAGGAAACATTTGTTTTAGAATCGAGCATGACGTTTGAAGATTTAAAATAAAGCATGGCTTTTTTTTAAACATTCGAACAACATCTAAGACCGTGTCATTCTTTGAATGACAACACAAAGACCGTAGATATTATCGATCGAGAAAAATATGACAAAATGACAATATTTTTGAAATTTTTCAAGATTTTCAAATTTTATGGATTTTGAAAGTTTTATATTTTTCTATTTTCTTTTGAAGGTTTTGTAATTTTGTATTTTGCTTTTCGAATAGATATTTACAAGAGATGGATGAAGAAAGACCTTTACTCTCGTCTTCCTCTTGAAGGCGTTTGAGTGTTTCGGTTGTAACTCTTTAGACCAAGTCGTGGGAGGATAAACTCAAAGCGTTCTCTAGGAAGATCTTTGGTGAAGATGTACGCTAATGGTATTCGGTCCTCACAAAATAGATTTCCACCACACCGTTCTCCACTTGCTCTCGATGAAATGATGTCGAATTTCGATGTGCTTTGCTCTTGAGTGTTGAGCGTTGTTGCATGAGAGAGCAATAGCACTTTTATTATCACACTACTGAGAGGATTTTGTTGAATTCAAAGCCATAGTCGAGATAATTGGGATCTCATCCATAGGATTTGAGCACAACAAGATGACATGGCTATGTATTAAACCTCAGTAGTGGATATAAAATACTCATTTGTTTCTTTGAAGACCGACTCACAAGCTTATCGCCCAAAAGCGAGCACCTCAGGGCGTGCTTGACGTGTATCTTGACATCTGCATGATCAACATCGCATGAATTTGTTAGTAACATACCTGGTGTCCTTGGTGCGAGTCCCGTATTGATGGTTCCTTGGAATACCGAAAGACCGGTTTAACGACTTCAAGGTGCTTTTTGGTGAAACAGCGATATCTAGCACACATGCAAATAGCGAGCAGAATATGCGGTCTCTTGTTGTGAGGTACATCGAGGATCCAATTATACTACGATATTTCATTTGGTCTACCATGATCCCTAAGTGGTCCTCATCCGGTTTAGTCGCTCTATCATGGGAGTGTCCGAGGTCACAAGAATCAAATCCAAATTTTTAAAATCTCATTTGCATATTTAGATTGATTTATAAAATGCCTCCGGACTTTGTGAAATTTGTAATCCCAAGAAAATGACATTTGTCCCATCATTGACATTTGAAATTTGGAACCCATTTCATTGAAAACGGTCACATTCATTGGGGTCGGTCGAGGCAAAAATAATATCATCAACATAGATTTGAGCGTGAATTAAATGTTTGCACGACTTTCGGTGAACAATGTCGGATCAGCTGCTCCTTTGGTGAATCCGGTAGATAGAAGAAACTTTGATAGCGTATCATACCATGCCTTTGGAGCTTGCTTCAAACCGTAAAACCTTCTTCAAGCGATAGGCGTGGTAGGATGCTCGGATTCACAAAGCCTTCGGGTTGGGCGGCGTATCGACTTCTTTAAGATCTCCGTTAAGAAAAGCGTCTTCGCATCCATCGATGACTACCATATTCTTACTTCCGACGTGCTTGGGAAGATTACGATTGCCTCAATGCGTGCAAGCTGGGCAAATGATTCTTCAAAGTCAATACCCTCTTCTTGCGGTATCCTTTTGCAACCAATCGAGCCTTGTTCTTTAATACATCACCATGCTCATCAAGTTTTACTTTGAAGATCCACTTTAGAGCAATGATCATAGCACGATCGGGGCGGTACTAATTCCCATACATCTAGTCGATCAAACTCATGAGTTTCTTCTTGCATGGCATTGAACCATTGTCTTCATTCATAACAGTTTTAACGTCTTTTGGTTCGATCTTAGATAGTCTGAGTTGAAAAGCACCATAAGGCATCGGTTGCAAGTTGTCGACGAGTGGATACTAGGCGAAGGGTTTCAATGATGTTGTCAATGGGTGATCATGTGTCCATTTTCTAAGGTGTTCATGTGGTTGTTGTTGAGAGCAGACGTGGCGAGTCGATTTCTCTGATAAAGATGGTTCGGATGATGATTAAGGAGCAAATATGTTTTCAAAGGGTTCATCTTACGGAGGAGCAAAGGATTTTCATCATCAATGTCGCAACAACATTTCCATTGTGTACACTTGATGATTGAGGCATTGATGATGAGGCCGAGTGATCGGAAGACGCTTCTTGACTTAGTGACATAGAGGCGAAGAGTTAACTTCATTGACGGGTAAAGGCGCCTACATTGATGGATTTGACGGATCATTAGTAAATGGCTCATAGTGTTCATCAAACATTGGATCAAATAGTTTCTTCAATTCATCTTACGAAGGGGTTCATATGGAGTTGCTAGTGAGGAGTTTGGTACACGAGAAGAACTAATGTGATTAATTAAATGCGGGTCAGGCTGGATTGTCCGAGCCATTTGACGGTCGACTCATCAAGCGTGCGTGAATTGTTTCCATGATATTTGAGTTCTCTTGTTGTAGATTCGGTATCCTTTTACATTTGGTGCATACCTACAAATACTCCAATGTATGCTTTAGCTTTCAATTTGCCTAAATCTTGACCTCATTAGTTGGGTAACATACGCACAAACACGAAGGTATGATAGATCGGGTTTTCGATTGTGGACAAGTTCATATGGAGTTTTTCATGAGTTGTGTGAATTAGGGACCGATTTTGAGTGTAGCATGCGGTGGCAATGGCTTGACCCATAGAAATGTTGGAACCTTTGAGTAAATAAGCATTGTTCTTGCGGTTTCCACAAGAGTTCGATTTCATCTTTCAACTACACGTTACTTGAGGAGTTCACGGAACACTTCTTTGAGGACCGATTCCAACACTTTCATAAAATTCAACGAGTTCTCTATTAACAAACTCGGTTCCATTGTCGATTTGTGATTCGGCGATCTTGTTAAGTCGAGGCGATCCGCTAAGCGATCAAGTCTAAAGACTTAAAGCACTCGAACACAAATGCAAATGAAGATCGGAGAATATAGGAATTCCGGGTCGTTAAGTCCCACGGAGACTCGATGGTGTGTTAAACACATGATTCGAGACGATAGAATGATCACTAATGATAGCGATCGACAGGAATAGAATTTGGATAATACACTCTTGAAAAGGTTTATAAATAAAGCGACTTAAATGCAAATTAAGAAAATTAAAAGATAAAGATATTAAATAAACGCTATCACTATTTTTAAAGTGATGAGCGTTTAAAACTTAAAACTTAAAACTTCGTTTAAAATAACGTAGCGTACAAATAAAAACGTGAAACTTACACAATATAAATCCTAAAAATATGAAAAATACATTTTTACAAACCTAATGATATGAGAGAATTTATAGAAAAAGAAAATTATTTTTAAAACTATTTATATAATTATTATTAATTAAAAACTATTTTAACTACTTAATAAATACTCTAAAATAAAAGAAAATATGAAATAAGATTAGAAAAATAAAGTTAAGATTTAGAAAAATCTAAAATATGATAAAACTAATTTTAAAACTGAAAATATATTTTTTAGACTTATTATGTATTTATTACTAATTTAAAACTATTTAAAACTAATTTAAATTATTAAAAATACCAAATAAAAGGAGAAAAATAGGGAAAAATACTTTTTAAGCTTTTTACATTTATCTAAACTTAGGAAAATAGAAAAATTATTTTTTTGAAGCTTTTCTTAATTATTTGTATTTAAAGCTATTTAAAAGTGCTTAAAAACTAAATAAAATGTAGAAAAATACCAAACAAGCTAGGAAAAATCTGAAAAATTCAGGAAATGCTTAAAATAATATAAGGAATAAAGGAAAAATATAAAACAGGCACTTATGTGGAGGATTATGCAGCTACTTTGTGAAATGGCTTATAAATAAGCACTTCCAATAAGCAATTGAGGCACAACAAGCACCAAACTGATATGGAAGGTCTAATATGCTAAAATAACCAAAAAGCAACGCAAATCAACAAGCTACGCTCTTGGATATCAAGATGCAATGATTTGGTGTATTGAGATTTTGTGAAAGCGATAAAGGGGTGTACGATTTAAACCTATGAATAAGCACTGAATAAAGGCCGGAAACATGAAACAAAAGCGGTATCCTACACTAGACACTGGGTGAGAGTTGTTAGACCAAAATACGAGACTAGGGGAGCTCAGTGAGCCACATGCGGTCTGCAAAACTGCATAAAACACATGCTGGGCCTTGCATGCTGCACAGGATTGACCCCATCTTCACAAGCTTTTAAAGGCTTCTAGAAATTTGATAAAATTTGGAAAATTGCTAATAAGAAACAAGATCGATGACTTTATAAAACAACAAGTATCACTTGATTTGACCAAGAAATGAGTCCATTAAAATCTTTCTTTTGACCCAAACGAGTTTACAAAATTGACTTTTGAAGAAAGCGAAAAGTTGACTATTTCAACTTTGATCGGTTTTATGGATTGCTTATGAACTTAATAAGTGTAATAAGCCTAATGCTAACAATCTATGTATTTAGAACACAAAACAAGAATTTGATGTTGCAAAACTCCAACGATGGTACTAAAAGGCAAGTTAAGTTGGATTTTGACTTTTAAGGTTTAAAGATGCAATATAAAGGCGAGATTAGCATATTAGAGATAAACCAACATGAAACAACGAGATCACACCTCGAGAAGACCTTAAGACAGATTAACATGGAATCAAACACCCGCACAAAACACATTATGAACTTAAAAGCGAACTTAAGCCTTAACTAGCTAACATAGATTATCAAAGCGAGCTTAGGTGTACCAAATACACTAAACAAACACATTCAAACTAATGGTGACCACTAATACACATACAAGTAAAAGCGCAAAATGACTTAAAAATTGTAAAGCCGACAAACTTACTTACACTTGTCCGGTTATGCGGGACCAAAACCAAACCAAATATTACACTACATGAGCCTATTCAACCCATACAAACTTACGCAACACCATTAATGGCTTCCATTCCAATTTTGAGTTCTGTTGACTTTCTTTGACCAATATCAATTTTGCTTAAAACTTGAATTAAAGTTTATAAAAAGCTTTTGTAAGCTTCTAAAAGCTATTTAGAAGCGAAAATGATATGTTTGAAGCTTGTGTATAAGACTTGGACTTAAGAATTTGAAGCAATGAACATGAATATTATATTGTGATCATAAAGCGATTGGATGCTTGAAAATGATTGAAATACACTTGAATACATAAGTTTGATACAATTTAACCAAAAATACAATTCTAACTTCGAAAATAATAACTTGACATAAAAGCGACATTAAGAAAAAAAACTACAAAAAACTACTACTCCTCAATCTTGCTTCTTTCTCCCTTTTATAGTTCCAATCTGTTTCTCTCATGGATGAGCGGTTCCACATCTTTGTAGCCATTGGATCACCCAAATTGCCATATGTCATTTTGGCGCCAAAGTCATCTTGAGCGTTTTGAGTTGGTATCAAGTAATTAATGGGTTTTGGGTGTATGTAGAGGTGGAGGGACAAGGGAATGGATAGGTGAGGAGGGGTTGAAAGGAGGAAAACCAGGCGGTTTGGGTATTCGATTGGGGAAGAGATGGGTGAAACAGTATTTACGGTATTTGGGCGCCAAGTGGGTGGTTTGACCAATGGGTTGGTAGGGGCGGTGTTTAATAATAGGGGTTCATAATTCCAAATAGCGGGGTCCATATTGATGAAAGGTCCAAAATTGAGTTAAATGGTTTATAATATAGGGACCTAAAGTGTAAATCTGAAACTTCAAGGACCTAGGCGCCAATCTTGCAAAGTTTCTTCCAAGGACTAAAAGTGACAAAGTTTAATAATGAAAGGACCAAAGTTGCCATTTTGATTTTAGGGGCCAATTTTGCCAATTTTCAAACTTGGAGGACTATTTTTGTAATTTTCTCAAACTTTTGATATATTTCACCAAAGGACTAAATTGACAACTTATGATTTAAAAAGGACCTTTGGTGACTTTTCTTTGAAATTTTGACTCGGGACTATTTTTGACAATTTTAGAAACTTGGGGACTAAAGCGCCTATTTTGCAAATTTGATCGTTTTCATCGATTTTGATATTTTGCATTTAAAACACATAAAACAACGATTTGTGATAATTTGATCAATTTGATGTGTTTAAGAGTGTTTCGGATGATTTTGCGGTTTAAAGGTATAAAATGATGAGTATTTAGACACTCATCAATCCCCATCTTGAGATATTGCTAGTCCCTAGCAATGATTTGAGAAAACATAATGGATTTTATCTCTTTACCAAAAGCCATTACTTACGAGTAGCCAAATGTTTCGGTTCAAGTAAGAACCATGGTACATCGATAACCATGTGATTTTGAGCAAACCACCGACTTTCAACGGTTTGATTTTGTCTTTACGAGCCGTACCATACGGACTAGCCAACTCTTAGATAAATTATCAAATTATCTTTGGTGGTGATTACCAATTATGGATTTTCCACGCCTTTACCATGCCATAACCTTGCGGGCTAGCCAACTCTTCACTTTTTAGGATATGGTGGTGAATACCATACAATTTTGGGCAAATTGCAAGCCATATAAGCAGTTTGATATATCTTTACCAAGAGCCGTTTGCTCTGGATTAGCCAATCCTTTTGTCTTCTGAGACATGGCGGATGATAACGAATGAGAAAGTGTAAAACACTCGAAAAAATTTTGGCCAAGCAGGGGAATTGGGCGGATAATACATATGAAATTAGTGAAATTCCCCCGCATAGAAATGAATATAGCCCTCGATATTCAAAATACCGGCGGTTATGCGAAACAAAAACGTAAAGGAAATATTACGGCCATTATTTAGAAAGATTTTTTTTTTTTTTTTTTTTTTTTTAGATAATATATATATATATATAACATGTGGGTATCACCCCACACTTAGGTGGTAGAAGGAGGTAAGAAGACGAAATATGGGTGAAAACCCATATGGTGTGTACTCTTGTTTTTGATTTCAGAGTCGCTAGCTTGACTCGACCCGCATTCATTGGTTCATGGGGAAGCAAAGTGGAAGAAGCAATCTCCATCGGACTTTCATTCAAGATGTTTGGACAAACATTTGAAGTATGTGAAAGTTCCACACCGAGCGAGATATCTGAGAGAAAGACCGGCTCACGGATGATAAATGAAAATGCGGGGTCAAAGATAGTGTCCTCACTCCGAAGGAGTGAAGAGAGGAAGTCGCCAAGTAGGTGAAGAAAAGAAGGAAGATCATGATAACAATCATAACTAGATCTTCTTCCTCGGGATTAAGTCGATTGCACTTATTTGGATTTATTGGTTGAGCTCTTGGGGTTGGAAGGCATCTCGGGAGGGAGGTTGGGAAGATTTGTCATAACTATGCAAATTGAGATTCTCTCCCCGATCATGATTTTGCCATCCAGCAATCATACTCGGCGGAGATATGATATGAGAGAGTTCACCGGAGAACTCCTCATGAAGAGTCATTCACATGATGTGAATTTGTGAACTCTTGTTCCATTGTGGGCTCATCACTATCCTCGATCGAGTATCAAAGAGTGGATTCTCGAAATTGAAGTGAATTCGAATCGAATTCAAATAGAGGATTGGTGAAAGTAGCTTTGAATGTTTAGAGAACAAAGTGATCAACATTCTCTATTGAATTGTTGGGATAAGAAGTGAGTGAGCGATCATTATCAATGAGACTTCGGTCTCTCCCGGATCGACCGAGATCAAAGGTGGATTGATGTGAGTGAGTTCACAGGAGAACTCCTCGAAGGGATCGACATCAGTTGTGGAAGTGATGCCTCGATGTACTCGATGTTTCCATAGGAAGCACAATCGTCGCTAAGATCGAGAAAGTTTCAAAATGATCTTGAGAACACTCAAGAGGAAAGGGATATCACAGATGATCGAAATTCCTGTGACTCTCTGGGATTGGGATAAGGTCCTCGACACTAGGCGATTCCATTTCGGAATAGTGCTAAGCTCATCCCCATGTTTAGAGTGAGTGGGAATATCGGTGCGATAACAACGATGAGGAGATTAGATGGACTAGCATACATATGTTTAATGCTTAACATTTGTTCTTACGCTAGTAATTCCATCATAGTCTTTTCTCCCACGATGGATCATGGAAGAGTCTCAGTGATGAACTTGATGAATGTTATAAAATTGTAAGATATCAAGGATATCTTCATCATCATCGTCATCGGGAATGAAAGCGGAATCGAGAGCTAGATTTGGCGCTTTTCTGTTGCAATTGATTCCTAACAGTTTTCAAGCAATCTGGAATCTAATTTAGCGACCCGCTCTTGACTAACAAAACTTCCATTGATTTTTCATTTGGATTATCATGGGGTGTTTAGATTCCTTCAATCTTTCACTAAATCCAAAGATCAAGGAGAAGATTTTGAGGAAGTGAATCAGTTGGTATTGTAAAGGTTGGTCATGATATGAAGCGTAATCGTTACAAGGAAATGGGTTCCTGTTTGACAATCCGAGCTAGAGTGAGGACCTCCATGATACTCATGATAAAAGCGAGTGTGGTACGTGAGTGGTATGTGTTGTAGTCATAATTGTTATCGGGAACCTTGCTCATAGACAAGCGTGTTTCTGATTGACAATCGAGCGGAGTGTGAACCACCACAGATCACTGACATGATAAAAATACTTGAGTCTCGCGGTGTGGTGGTGATGGAATAAATCATCGTGTTATGGTAGGAATAGGGATCTTGGTTATAGGCGGACCCGTTTCACGATTCCACTGCGCTTCTGGCCGGGGGTCAGTGCCACCATTATAAGGACCACCACACCATTGACAACCAAGAGGGTGAGGATAAGACATAGAAAGAATCAAAGGTTAACGAGAGGGTAGGGATGAAGAATCAAAGATGTGAGAGGTAAAGATGAATATTTTGGTGTTTTGAAAAACATGATGATAAAAACAAGGAATGAAAATATTTTTGGCGTTTTTAACACTTTAGGAAAAGTGTTAATGAACTTTAGGATTTTCGATAACTTTACAAAAACTTTTACAAAAGATGGAGTATGTGCAAGTGGATCGAAAAGGTTAAACAGCGCTAAAGCCTCCCCGGCAGTGGCAAAATTTTGATCCATGTTGAGCAGGTCAAGTCTAAAGACTTAAAACATTTCGAACACAAATGCAAATGAAGATCGAGAGAATATAGGAATTCCGGTCGTTAAGTCCACGGAGACTCAATGGTGTGTTAAACACATGATTCAGACGATAGAATGATCTTAATGATAGCGATCGACAGGAATAGAATTTGGATAATACACTACTTGAAAAGGTTTATAAATAAAAGCGACTTAAATGCAAATTAAGAAAATTAAAAGATAAAGATATTAAATAAGCGCTATCACTATTTTTAAAGTGATGAGCGTTTAAAACTTAAAACTTAAAACTTCGTTTAAAATAACGATAGCGTGCAAATAAAAGCGTGAAACTTACACAATATAAATCCTAAAAATATGAAAAATACATTTTACAAACCTAATGATATGAGAGAATTTATAGAAAAAGAAAATTATTTTAAAACTATTTATATAATTATTATTAATTAAAACTATTTTAACTACTTAATAAATACTCTAAAATAAAAGAAAATATGAAATAAGATTAGAAAAATAAAGTTAAGATTTAGAAAAATCTAAAATATGATAAAACTAATTTTAAAACTGAAAATATATTTTTAGACTTATTATGTATTTATTACTAATTTAAAACTATTTAAAACTAATTTAAATTATTAAAATACCAAATAAAAGGAGAAAATAGGAAAAATACTTTTAAGCTTTTTACATTTATCTAAACTTAGGAAAATAGAAAAATTATTTTTGAAGCTTTTCTTAATTATTTGTATTTAAAGCTATTTAAAAGTGCTTAAAAACTAAATAAAATGTGAAAAATACCAAACAAGCTAGGAAAAATCTGAAAATTCAGAAATGCTTAAAATAATATAAGGAATAAAGGAAAAATATAAAAGCAGGCACTTATGTGGAGGATTATGCAAGCTATTTGTGGAAATGGCTTATAAATAAGCACTTCAATAAGCAATTGAGGCACAACAAGCACCAAACTGATATGGAAGGTCTAATATGCTAAAATAACCAAAAAGCAACACAAATCAACAAGCTACACTCTTGGATATCAAGATGCAATGATTTGGTGTATTGAGATTTTGACGAAAACAAGAAAGGGGTGTCGATTTAAGCCTATGAATAAGCACACGAATAAGGCGGAAACATGAAACAAAAAGCGGTATCCTACACTAGACACAGGTGAGAGTTGTTAGACCAAAATACAGACCTAGGGAGCTCAGTGAGCCACAATGCGGTCTGCAAAACACACATGAAAACACATGCGGGGCCTTGTGTCTGCACGAGGATTAACCCCATCTTCACAAGCTTTTTAAGGCTTCTAGAAATTTGATAAAAATTTGGAAAATTGCTAATAAGAAACAAGATCATTGACTTTATAAAACAACAAGTATCACTTGATTTGACCAAGAAATGAGTCCATTAAAATCTTTCTTTTTGACCCAAACCGAGTTTTACCAAAATTGACTTTTGAAGAAAGCGAAAGTTGACTATTTCAACTTTGATCTGGTTTTATGGATTGCTTATGAACTTAATAAGTGTAATAAGCCTAATGCTAACAATCTATGTATTTAGAACACAAAACAAGAATTTGATGTTGCAAAACTCCAACGATGGTACGCTAAGGCAAGTTAAGTTGGTTTGACTTTTAAGGTTTAAAGATGCAATATAAAGACAGAGATTAGCATATTAGAGATAAACCAACATGAAACAACAGATCACACCTACTGAGAAGACCTTAAGGACAGATTAACATGGAATCCAAACACCCCTTTAAAACCTGTTATGAACTTAAAAACTGAACTTAAGCCTTAACTAGCTAACATAGATTATCAAACTGAGCTTAGGTGTACCAAATACAGCTAAACAAACACATTCAAACTAATGGTGACCACTAATACACATACAAGTAAAAACTGCAAAATGACTTAAAAATTGTAGAAACTGACAAACTTACTTACACTTGTCCAGTTATGCGGGACCAAAACCAAACCAAATATTACACTACATGAGCCTATTCAACCCATACAAACTTACGCAACACCATTAATGGCTTCATTCCAATTTTGAGTTCTGTTGACTTTCTTTGACCAATATCAATTTTGCTTAAAACTTGAATTAAAGTTTATAAAAGCTTTTGTAAGCTTCTAAAAGCTATTTAGGCGAGAAATGATATGTTTGAAGCTTGTGTATAAGACTTGGACTTAAGAATTTGAAGCGATGAACATGAATATTGTATTGTGATCATAAAGCGATTTGGATGCTTGAAAATGATTGAAATACACTTGAATACATAAGTTTGATACAATTTAACCAAAAATACAATTCTAACACGAAAATAATAACTTGACATAAAAGCGACATTAAGAAAAAACTACAAAAACTACTACTCCTCAATCTTGCTTCTTTCTCCCTTTTATAGTTCAATCTGTTTCTCTCATGGATGACGGTTCCACCATCTTTGTAGCCATTGGATCACCTAAATTGCCATATGTCATTTTGGCGCCAAAGTCATCTTGAGCGGTTTGAGTTGGTATCAAGTAATTAATGGGTTTTGGGTGTATGTAGAGGTGGAGGGACAAAGGGAATGGATAGGTGAGGAGGGGTTGAAAGGAGGAAAACCAAGGCGGTTTTGGGTATTGATTGGGAAGAGATGGGTGAGCAGTATTTACGGTATTTGGGCGCAAGTGGGTGGTTTGACCAATGGGTTGGCCCAGGCGGTGTTTAATAATAGGGGTTCATAATTCCAAATGCGGGGTCCAATATTGATGAAAGGTCCAAAATTGAGTTAAATGGTTTATAATATAGGGACCTAAAGTGTAAATCTGAAACTTCAGGACCTAGGCGCCAATCTTGCAAAGTTTCTTCCAAGGACTAAAAGTGACAAAGTTTAATAATGCAAGGACCAAAGTTGCCATTTCGATTTTCAGGGGCCAATTTTGCCAATTTTCAAACTTGGAGGACTATTTTTGTAATTTTCTCAAACTTTTGATATATTTCACCAAAGGACTAAATTTGACAACTTATGATTTAAAAAGGACCTTTGGTGACTTTTCTTTGAAATTTTGACTGAGGGACTATTTTGACAATTTTAGAAACTTGGGGACTAAAGCGCCTATTTTGCAAATTTGATACGTTTTTCATCGATTTTGATATTTTGCATTTAAAACACATAAAACAACGATTTGTGATAATTTGATCATTTTGATGTGTTTCGAGTGTTTTCGAGATGATTTTGCGGTTTAAAGGTATAAAAATGATGAGTATTTAGACACTCATCACGAACTGCGATTGTGTAATAAGTTTAATGATGACATGGGTTTCATCCTTTGTCCTCAAGAACTTAACCCAAGTGAGTCGGGAGTAGTCATCAACCCAACTAACACATATTTCTTGCCATTAATAGTTTGCACTCTCATCGGTCCATAAATCCATGTGAATGGTATGTAGAACTTCCATGTGAATTTGTGGGTTTGGGTTTATGGGCATATTTCTTGCTTTTTCAATTGGCATCTTGAACAAAGATGATCCTTTTCATACTTTAATCTGGGTAAGCCTCTTACATGGTCCTTCTGGAAAGATTGTTAATTGTGTCAAAGTTCAGTGATTGTGACGATGCCATAACCATGACTTTGTTTTGAAGCCTTTGACAACAAGCGATTGCGAAGACTTCATCATGTCTTCGATAGAGATGGTGTATAGATTTGAACCACGAGTTCCTCTTAACAATTCCACACCATCAAGTTCTCTAACGAAAAAGTATATTTTCTAAAAGCGCACTTCTAGATCGAATCACAAATTGACCAATAGAGAACAAGTTATGACCAAGACATTCAACATAATATACCACGGAGATTACACTTTTACCAACAACATAATCTCCGTATCCCATAATTGCACCGAAATGATCGTTCCCGAATCTATGATCCGATGAATTTACTCACAAGTTCATGAGCCGCGACCGGTCTCCGGTCGTATGCTTGGAGCGACTGAGTCCGTACCAGAATGATTTGAGCGATCTGCGGTTGAACCTGAACAAGAATGGATAAGCTGGATAATTGGGATCCCCATGCAAGAATGGGTTCCATTTGGTTAGTAACAATGATTGGACCACCCAGCATCGAAGTAGAAACAATGGAATCATCGGGGATAGATGCAATGCTAGTGTCCGTATTTGACCTATTCAAAGTATGTTCACTTCTTAGGGAATAGTTCTACAGTGGGCATCCATTTCTAATGGGCATTGATCTAGATAATTTAGGGCACATCTCATAAAGATTGAATTTTTACGGCGATGGGTATCCACCGATAACCTATGTTACTAAATTTCCTTCTGTGGGTTTCCAATGTTTCCTAACCTTCCCGCCATTGCTTTCTAGCCTTCTTAGCTTAATTATTTGCATTAACAATCTTAATAGGGCATTTAAGCATTAATCAAATCATTCACACCACATTCAAGATTAATGTGAAACCACGCAATCATCATTACATGTTTTGCCAAAAGCGGCGAGTCGCATTAATTACAGATGCGCTTAGAGCTAACACTAGAATCAACACGATTCGTTTTATTCAAATTCTCCTAAGGTGATCTTCTCGTCTTCCGAACATTCCTAGCATACAAGGTCCTATCATTCTTTGTGTTGCCTTGAGGCTTTGACCCTCTTGCTTTGGTGTCACTTCTTACCTGTGAGGGTTGGAACATTAGTTGATTTTGCTACTTTTTGCATTCTGAACTAGAAGTGCGGGGATCCGAACTATTGAAGGCACTTTAGAGTTCACTTTCTTATCTTGGGCATTGAATGGGTTGCATACTAGCACTAGGCATAGAACAAGGCATCACGACTTTACCTTTCTCACAAAAGATTTAGGACACGTTGCTCTTAAACATTCTAACAGCTCTTGAGATCGTTTGGCCTGAATGCACGCAAACCTAATTTCTCTATCAAGTGGCTTATTTATGAAATCCTCTTCTACAATCTGTCAGAGACATTCTAGACTATCCTTAAGGTAAGCAAAATATTCATGAAACACAAGTTCGTTATTTCTAAGATGAGGAGGAATATATTTGACAGTCATTTAATCATATGACTCTTCAGATTCTCAATTTTCTTTTGTAAAGGCGTTATTTTTCGTTGTTCTTGTCACGAGTGACTTTCATTGAATCATATAACTCTTTAAAGTGTAGTTTAACTTTTCATTTTCTTCTAGAAAACTCTCATTTTCCTTTTGTAAAACATTAACAAAGTTTTGAAGATGAAAAGTTTGAGAATCGAGAATCTAAAGGAGGAGGCATTTGGGAGCCGTTAGCATTGTTCTTTTCACCCTTTAATTGTGCAATTTGGGTTCTCATTTTCGATCGTGTTACAATGAGCTCGAATCTGTTCATCACATTTGCTAATTTCAAAAGCGCATCAAATTCGGGAGCATCCAAGGATGTTTTGATATTTGAGGTTTTAACATTTTCTTTTAGATGTTGATATTTTAATTGCAAAGCAAGATGCTCAACTTCAATTTAGAAAAGCTGTTTCACGAGTTATCATGATCATCTGTTCAACTTTATCATGCAATTTATAGTTAGTTTTCTCAAGCTCAATGACACGATCATGGGAGACTTTCGAGCAACAGAGATAATTCATGAAATTGAGATGCATTAATTGAACAATTAGTGGCGATGTAAAACACATCTTGGTGATACATTCGGTGATCGATTCTCATTCAAGGTATGCAAGTTCTTCCTCTCAATCTCATTGTATTTTAATTCACGCTCATAGTCATTGACTTCAACTATCATCGCATCAAATTCCTTTTCCATTTCTTTAATATACTCGAATCTATCCCTTTTAAGACTCTCAAATTGACCTTTTAATTGTTTAAAGAAGGCATGACTCGGTTAAATAACATTCTTTAGTTTGCTCAAACCCTTTCCCTTGATTATCCTGTTGGTGTGATTCTCTTCTTACATGTCTTCTCAAAATCAACGAATAGTTGATAAACAACATACAAGTGATTAAGGTCTTGCTATTAGTGGCAATAGTTCTAGGAACTAAGTGCATTGGTGTATTTGGAGGATACACAGTAGCTACATGCATTTTCCTAAAGGGAGTGTTCGTTTCAACAAGTACATTAACTTTTTGTTTATCCATGTCCTTTTTCCAAAAAACTTGTTCTGGGGTTAATAGAGTTTGAGCCTTAAACTTGTTCAGGGAGATTCAATTTTCCTTAGTGCAATCATGGGGTTTGATCGTTATGTTATTCTCTTTACCGCAGGATCGTTAAACTTCTTATCCATTTTCTCCTAGATGCATCATCTAATTTTCTATCCTCTTCCGTGTTTCCTATACATGATGGTGTTTGCCTAGGCTTAAGAATGATTGCCATCATTGATTACCTTACGAGCTTCTCTTGCTTTCTTACCATACTTAGGATTGGGATCCTTTATAATGGGAATACTATGCTTATCGCTTAAGACTCATGCTTAGTGACCATGAGCGATCGAATGGTGTTCCCTTGTACGTACAACTTATTTTCAAGCTTGTTTTCAAAGTTTTAGATTAGAAAAGTCATTCAAAAGTTTTGATTCCTTAGCGTTAAATTCTTGTTTAAGCATTTTAACATTATCTTGAAGCTCTTGCTTTTGCTATGATTTTAGAAGCTTTTCTTGTAAGGAGTTTAACTCTTGTTTTAACACTTCTTCTCTAAAATTACTTTTTCTAATAATTATGCGCATTTGGTCATCCATTTCACTGCTCACGGGTAGTTAACTCAAACTTAGCACGTTGTTCATAAATAGCAACTTGTTCTTTATAGGCATTGAGTTCGGATGTAATAGAATCATCGAGGCACATGCGGTGTATTCATAAAAACATGGTCATTATTGATTGCGGCGAGATACATCACTTGGCACAATCTCACTTTCACTTTGCGTATATTGATCATATGGGACAATATTACTATTAACCACATTATCAATATCACGAATCATAAGTTTCAAGAGATTGTGCTTCATTATGTATCTTTTGCTCATCAACCTCATCATATAGTTTAATACCTCTGAGATGATTGATTCTTTGGATGGACCCGCATGTTGTGGTGATGGGACCTTTGGAGACCATAGGTGAGATGCTAGCCATGAACATTATGCAGGCGTGGGTTCATCATGAATCGAGTCAATGCATCACTGATCGCAACTTGAAGGCATTTTGATGATTGTGACCTATTTCACGAATTGGTTGCTCATCACATCGACATCATATGTCTTAGCATTTCCTTGACGAAACAACAACTCCTCTTCATCAGGCTGCTCCATTATCACGAGCTTGCTGGCGACATCTTGTCTACAGTATTACGCATTACGTGGATGTTTTGAGATGTGGGTTCCTTGCAATGTGTCCTCACCACCACCGGTTGTAGCATTTGATTGGCTTTGCTTGCCCATGATTGGCATTTCTTCCATGATTCGATTTGCCCTTATCCTCCACTACTCCGGCGTTACATAACACCGCTTAAGCATCCCATGTTCATATCGTCTTCCTTGCGCATTACGCACCACACACTTACCATCTCGGCGGTAGCTTGATTGTGTGGATTGGATCTTGTGCGAGATTGTTGGTGTGTGGGAGAATTCATATTTTGACTCACCATGAGATAGTTGATTGATGAAGTTTTCCATGAGTGTGTGTTTGAGTCGGGGAGGCTTATATCTTTGGATCGGGGATGAGCTTGTAATTACCATTACCGTGGGTATGACTTGAGAAGCTTTGGTGGTAATTCCAACATTGGTGTAAAGTGTAGAATCATTTGATGAACTTGTTTCTCCACAACGAGATTTGGCTGTTCAAGAATCCTTCGTTGAAACATAGCATGTCTCTATTCTCGAAGAAGGAAGGCATCTGATTGCTCGTAGTTGGTGTTCTTCAATCCTTTGGTTAGCTTAGCAGAGGTGTCAAATTTGTGCCATTCGGGATTCATGTTGTTCACAAACTTTGAGTTCAATTTGAATATTTGGCATGGTCATTTGATTTTCCTCATATCATTCACAAGTTTGTGGAATCTCGTAATATTCATAGATACTTTCTTTTGGTTTCATCTTAAAGTGCTCAAATTCATCATAAAGTTGTGATTCTCATCTTCCTTGGTAAGTTACGAACGAGAGAGAAGCATCTTGACATTGTCCCAATGCCTTAGCTTGGTGTTGTGATTGATAAACTTGTAAATATCTTTTGGAAGACACAGTATAATGTTTGAAGCCACGATATCGACATCAATCTCTTTTTCTCCTTATCCTTGAGCTCATCATATGTCTTTAGTGTCCAATCCAAAGATCATTGTTCCATCTGCGGCGATATCAATTATGTCTCTTGTAGTCTCAATCGATTAGGTCCTTCATCAATTGACTTGAGAATGTTGACTCCATTTTCCTTTCCGGACAATACAACCTAATTCGTTGAGCCCATGAGTCATAGTCGATTCTGTCGAGCATGGGTGGGCGAGTGTCTGAGCAGGTGGCAGGCGTCCTCGGCTACAATAGAGATGATTGTAGGCGCGTTGGTGACATGTTTACAGTTCCAGGATTTTATAACTCTATGATTAAGCCGGAAATAGATTCTTTCACGGATTTTACTAAATCAAGAGAAAACCGTATTAGAAACAAATATTAACCAGTCGCTATAACCGCTTGAACAAGTCGCTAAACCTCTCAGTCGATTGTGAATCAAGTAGCTAAGAACAAGTCGCTAATACCCAGTCGCTTGAACACAAGTCGGCTAAAGCACCAAATCGCTAAGCGAGACAAGTCGCTAAATAGCAACTAAGCTAAGTATCCAGAGTCGCTAAGAGTCGACTGCTTAAGAACAATGAGGACAGAGTCGCTAGAAACAATGAGACAAGTCGCTTGAACCAGGTCGCTGGCCGAGGTGGAACCTCCACTAACTTGTATTGTTTGTCCGACTTCTCTCAATAGACAAGTCACTAAGATCAAGTCGCTACGACAAACTACAACTCACTGGAATTACTAATGAAGTCGCTACGATGAAAATCACTCACAGGACACAGGTCGCTAAGTTGAAAAACTTCAAAACCACACTTTTCAATCAAAACAAGCTCAACCACGTGATTCAAGCTTACCAAATCTAAACCCAGAGCACCTACATGATTCTAAACACAAAGTACACTCAAAATTCAAACTTTAACACAAGAAATGATCGAATGATGCAAAAACCACTAAACTTTTTCAGACAAAACCATATAAAACCACTAGAAATGCAAGGATAAGTAAGAGAGATGATCAAACCATGGCTCTTGATACCCAATTGTTACATTGGATTTCACTAACACATCAAACCATGTTCACACAAGGCGTATACTATTAGATTTTATAGAGAGAAAGAGTTAGGGTTTGGGAACTTAGTGAGAGAAAGTGAAAATCTTATTATGAGCTCAACCCTCTACCTTGGGAGGTAGAGGGTATTTATATCTTACAAATCGCCACCTTCAGTGTGGATCGGGGCATCGGTGGGTAAAGACCCGTCCGAGTCCTCCACGGTGTTACTTAACTAAATACTACTTAACATTAAATAACTTCGACTACGAGCTTTCTAGCGATTACATATACTTGGGGTGGTGACACTTTAATAGCTGGATTTACTAAATCCTAACATTGTCGTGTTTATAACTCCCATTAAACCGGCTCCCACTTGGGAGTTGGTGTGTCGAATAAGCATTCAAACTAACTACGGAAGCGTCTAGGAAGCGCTCTCGACAACGCTTTCTAACTAAAAGCGTTTGAGAGAATAGTTTCGTAAAGTTTCTAAGTAGCATGGTCATTCAACGTCTTGCTTTAATCATCATTTGTTATATATACCCAGTTAAACCATGGATAATGGATCTCAAATCATTCCATATAGTTTAACCATTTAGAATCTCGTTATAGATTTTAATTTAGATATAACAAATGTAATCAGAATCATCTTGCATTACCCTTTGGATGCTGGCAGACCAGTTATCGATTAAATCTCGGAGGCGCCATGGTATCTTCTGCACATATCAAGTGGAGTAGCGATAAAGATTTAAAGGTACATTTTGAGGGTCATTTAAGCCCTTAATCGACCACTTTTATATCCGTTACTACTTAATTTGTTCTTTTCACTTTTTAGGTCTCTTGAAGGCAAAATCTTTGGAATGATGCTTATTTGAATGAAAGGCGACGAATATGTGAAGAAAATGACTAAAGTCAAGATCAAGATACTCAATTAGCGGGAAGTGTACCCAGCGGCGTCACGGACAAAGGCGGCGTCCCTACATTGCGATGGCTCAAAGTGAAATTGCTATTTTGTACCGTGTCGAGGCTTTGAAAATGAGGCGTCATGAAGATTTCTCACTTCCAGACGGCCTAGATCCAGTTTCAAATAGCGTAAGAAGTTGAAGCGTGGTCCAAACCACAACGTGATGCCGTCCCAAAGTTTACTTGGCGAGCGAAACCACTAATGGTGGCGATCGGCGTCACAATTAAAAGTGACGCCATCGTGATTGTAACTCTATATATAGAATTGATTTTTAGACTTTTGGAGGAGTAGAATTGTGGAGTAAAAACCTTAAGCGACTTTAGTTTGTCTTGGGCAGTATCTTAGGGTCCTCATACCTATTTACATCAATATAAGTAATTTACTTCATTGATTTCATTATGTCTTCGATTGTATGTGTGTAGCTACCATGTTATTCGCATGTCCCAGCTAATTTACTTGTGTGTTTGCTAGATCTATGAAACCTAGTTATTAATTATTGATTGGTTGTCTCTTATCCTAATTCTAATTGGCTTAGTATTGCAATAGGTCATCGTTGTGTTTTCAATGCTTTGTGAACCTTAGTTTATGATCGCCTAGAGTTATTGTAGGCTAAACATCCAAAGATAACCTAGAGTTAGTTTATGAATCCTAGAGATTTTGTGGCAATAACCTTGAGGTATTCTCAAAGAGTTAGGGAGAAAAGCATGCCCTACGACCTTAAAAGACACAACGTTAAGAATAAGGGCGTGACAATTCAACCATCAATAAAGATAACTAAGGAGTAATAGTATCTAGGTAAACACATTTTTAATCATCATCGAGCACACATCAATTAGATATACACTACCCAAGCTTAGTTAATTAGATTAGATAGTAGAGTAATTGGTGAAGTACCACCCCCAAATCAAAAACCAGAGATCGTGCCTTTCAATTTTCCAAAAATGCAAAAGATAAAAATAATCTTCCTCGAACCCAACCTTAAGCGTAGTAATTTCTCACTAGAATTCTATTCCTGAATAACGATATCAATCCACGAGGCTTACCTAATACTACTTTACTTGATTAGGTTCACTTTGCTAGGTGGTTGAAAAACTTGCTCGAAGAAAAGGAAGTTTCCTTTGACCCAGAGCAGGTGTTGTCTGCGTATCAAGTTTTTGTATGCATTTATTGAATAGAATAGCTTGTTAGGAGTCTATCTCGTTTTGGTTCCCTTGTGATTCTTATCAAGTAAGATTTTTCTCATTTTTAGCTTCTAAGTAGTCTATCCCTTCTACGTGACCTGTTCGTAATCCATCACTTTTCATCATGGAATGTGATAATCCAACCACCACTCGTCAACTTCACGCAAATGACTCGCCAAGATGCGTACTCTTGGTGAATACTCAAGACCAAGCAATCTGGGCTATAGGAACACCATTGAGCTTCCGATCGAGGCGAGACTACGGCCTGCGATCAGGCACCATCCGGTTGGTGCAAAGCGGATGTGCATTCCATGGACTTCGTTAGAAGATCTAATCGACATCTTAAGGATTTCCTTAAAATCGCGATTCCATCGACCTTGATGTTACTACTCCGGCGACTACGCCGCGTCTCTTCCAATTCTCTACGGGACCAAGCTAGTAATTGGCTTGGCGACTTCCAGGCTCCATCTCGAGTTAGGATGATCTAACTTCTCTTTACTTGTGATTTTTCCTTTGGGGAGGCGCTAGCTTGGAATGAAATCTTGATGTTCCAAAAGCGTCAAGGTGAATCTCTCTGAAGCATGGACTCTGTTAATACAAATAAGGCGTAAAAGCGTTTATTTATATTTCACGATCTTCAATGTTTTGTGAGTAACAAACGTAAATGGGGTATTTTAACGAAACAAATAAAAATACGTAAATAGTTTGAGCCAATGGTTTACTAACACACTACGTTTTCATAAAACACTAAATAAGTAAAAGTTATTTTATGATACATATATACAACAACTAGTGTTTACATATTGGGTAAATATATACATAACTAGTATGTATTATAATGGGTAATATAAATGGGTAGATCTTAAGTATTTGACTCATTGACCAATCATTGAATGTAGTTGGGTAAAACCCAAAGTCCATGACCCATACCCATGGGCATAACCCATAACCATTGCGTGACATCATGTTAAGTCATATATGGATATTATCCATGACCCGTAGTTTAACCCATGACCCGTGGACTAGATGCATTGCATCTTGTAGATACATTATTGTCTGCTTGGATACCCATGGTCGATGTCCAGGACCTATGACCCATAACCCATGACCCATGACCCAAAACTCATGGGCGAGGAACATCCTTTTAAAGCGAGATCACCACCTTTTGAAGTCGAGCAAGCTCAGGTCCATGAGTTGGCATGCTTCGTCATCATCAATTCTTGAGGTTCTCTTGATTGATAGTTCTCTTCTTTCTCATTAGAGTGTAATGTCTAAGACATAAGTGAAAGATGTCTAAAGGGTCAAGGCGAAGACATTAGTGAAAGGTGTCGAATGTCCATATAGAAGCACTAGTGAAGAGTGTTTAGAAGTCAGAGGCTAAGGCATTGAGGGTGTCTAGTAGTCGAGTCACAAGGCATTAGTGAAGGGTGCATAGAAGACAAGCCAAAGGCATCGGGTGAAAGGTGCCTAAGGTGTACATTCGATATGGTATGTTCGTGTACAAGATAGATTAGTATTGGTTCAAAGGATGTTGATATCCTTGTTGGTATTATTAATTAGCATTCTATCAAATCCTGACATGTATTCTAGAGAGAGAAGTTTTAGAGAGAAGTGGAAGGAACTAATAAAGGATTAAGAAATGATTATTTCAATTAGAACCAACACCCTCTTTCCTTGAAGGAGGGGTATTTATAATGTTTACATGGATAGGGGTGTTCCCATGGTTCTGAAAACCTCTTATCACAGCTCATGGGTTTACTACATGAGCTATAAATCTAATTACAAACATTTATAAACCATAATTATTAACAACCTATTACAAATTAAATGACCTACACTTTATAATAAAACATGTTCTATGGATGTTTGTTATAAGGGTGGATCTCCTTTAGGGTTAGTTGTTGTGTTGTGTTGGGTAGTAGTTCCTTCATTGTAATGGAACTCAGGTGTCAACCTAATCCGGATAAAGGGTAGGTGACGTTGTGATAGGTTTGGTTCTACCTGTGGAAGAACCGGGTATCTAACCTTGTCTTAGGATAAAGTGGAAACATTTTGAAGGCTTCTCCGCCATAGGGTTGGTGTCGTGTAGTGTTCTGAACTCTCGAGTAGGTGACTCGGGGAGTGGAGTGGGGCAGGAAGGTGTCCTTGTGGCAGACCACTATAAATACTCGCGTTGTGGTTTTGTGCTTCTTACTCATATTATTTCATTACATATTTATTTATGCTTGTCTATCAACATCAACATACATGTTTAAATAGATTGACATAGTCGATCTAAATAGTTTAAAACCAGTTTAATCGGTAAAACTATTCACCCCTACAGTTTTCCTGAGACTCGATTCAAGGACTTGCTCCATAAGTCCTCATCGCGACATTGATCTTTGGCAAGTCCAAATCTTTTATGATCATGTCAACTTCGACTAAGCGATCCATCGACCAAGCGGCGTTGGTAAACTTAGTGATCTCGCGTGGAAGATCGTGGGAATATAATAGGGACCTTGCTCTATGACAGCGAAAGTTGGAATGACCCCGTGAGTTGCTTGGTAGTAAAGGCAATCTCATTGCCTCCTGATATTTCGCGAACTTCCGATCGTTAGGATGATCGAACTTGAAGATCAAGTCAAATTCCTAATGAG